>JAVYIG010006473.1:0-117421 GCA_035222895.1 Strongylocentrotus droebachiensis
CTGCCTGTCTAAGATTTTTCATTAGTGTATGATTTTACTCTTAACAAAAAACAGTGTAGAGTATCTAAGTCTATATGCCGCCAATTGTAAGGTGACAATAGTTCAAAATATTTTGGTAAAGACTTGACCAGTTAAAAACCCATGATTGAAAAAAAACTTAACAAACATCGAAATCCATGAAAGATAATTTAGCCCTAACTGATCATTATTGATACAGGATGGGTCAACCAATGTGAACACCACCTAGTACTGATGTAACGTAGAGCAGTGCAGTGTGAATACAGCCAGCTTGTATACAGTGCAACAAAGTTTTAAAAAGGAGGTCAGAGTTTATGAGTGCTGGTGAGATGCACTTGTAAGTTGTCTGTGATACTATGGTTCAATTGCTTTGTGTTTATTTTTGCCTATCTAGCCCTTGGTGGTGTGGGCCAAGAGGGCTTTATTTTGTTGTCTCTCTGGTTGGGGTATCCAAAATCATAGAGCATGATCTGGCAAACAGCGGATTGTATTTTAAACGGGGATCCACGCAATGAATTTTTACCAGAAAAATTAAATTATGATAATCAGAGGGTCTAAAAAAGACACGCCACATCTGCAGCTGTCATTGAAATTTGTATCCGTTTAACCACACAAAATTGACCAATGTCTATTCTTAGAATTTGATAACATTTGTTATAGATGTACTCTGTAGGTTTCCATAGGGAGTGAGTATTCATAATTTGTTTAAATAGAACCTTTGATATCAACAATACTGATTCCATAGAAATGTATTTTCATATTTTTTTCAAAGAAAAGGACTATTACAAGTGATAGTCTTGTTATTACTTGAATAAGAGTAGTTGAATAATTGTTATATGATATGATCTTTCAGTAAAATCATTTTATTAATTAGCTTTTAGCATAAAAAGGAAAGAGTATTTAGAGGAATTAGATTTTTAAAATTTTAATTTTAATATTTTCCCATTGTAAGGTTCATACTGGTTCATTTGTTCCCACAGTTTTTGAAATTATATCTTTAAATGTGATATTGTTGTAATAAAATGCAATTTTGTCTGATACTTTTGCAACAGGGTGACTAATTTTGATAAGAAAAAGCAGGCAATGTTTTATTCCCTGAACTTCATGCAGACTCCTGATTGGACTATGGAGGATCTATGGTATAGAATGGGGAATGATAGAATTAGATAAAAACAACCTTCTGCTTTATTGGTAGAGCATTTGAAGTTCTCTTAATAAAATTAATAAACATAATTAGTACTATATTAAGTTTTATGATGGGTTATATCCTACTTCTTTGTGTCTTTACAACAACAACAGAATGGTCTGTTGAACATACTTGTATCCTGTGTAGGATTCTGTTTTTTTAATTTTCTTAGCTTGACCAAATAATGTGATATTATAGAAATAATTATTCAAACACACCACTTAAGATTCGCAAGCAGGTGTCTCGGTGGTCTAACAAGGAAGTACATTGTCATTAAGTTGGAATACATTTCATACAAGTTTGGACCTACTGATAAGATTGTTATCATTCTTCAAGTCTAAGTCATTAAATCCCTCCCTAGAGTATACAAAACTTATTTCTTAGGTAAACAATGCTGGAACGGTTCGTGACTCCAATAGTGGGAGGATCTGCTTTTCTGATTATTTCATGAAAATATGTTTAGGGGGATATGAGGAAAATAAGTCAATAAAACTTTGCCTTTGAACTTTTAGAGTGTTTTGTATTACAAACAATTATTACTCTGTTCCAATTTTCAATAGATTTGTCGTAATACCTGTATTACAAACAGTTATTCCTTTGTTCCAATTTTGAATACATTTGTTGTTACCAGTACCTGTTAAAGTTTGAAATATATGTAATCAATCTTTTTCTCTTTTTAAAAATAGATTTGTTGCAGTACTAAATATAGAGCTTTTGTGAATATTCAACAAAGGAGGCTGCCTGATGTAAACGCACAATTTGAAACCACATAATTTGAAACACAAATTGTTATCACTTAATTGTTGTTTTGCTCTTTATCCCCACATGCCCTAATCATGATTGCAATCCCAAATTTTCTGAGCGGAAGACAGCGCATGGACAAAAGGACTAGATGGTCAGAGAAATAGAGAAAGAGAGAGAAAGAGAGTGTGTTTGTGTGTGTGTGCGTGAATGAGGGTGTGTGGGTGTGAGGGAGTGTATGTGTGTTTGTGTGTTGTGAATCTTGGGCTAGGCAAGGCAAAGGCAAGGCGTACCCACTGATAAAAGCTCCTCCCGAGCCCTATAGCCCTGACCAAAGATCTTTGTCTTTTGTCCCTATACCAGCGCACCTGCTACTCAACTATTCCCTTTGTCCTTCATTAGCATACAGCTGTGCCTGGATCTCAAACAGGTTCCCCCCTCCTATCATCTGGCAAAGGTATTAGGGGTGCATTCATATGGGTGTTATCTCCCTGTGTCCTCAACCAACCAAACCCCTCATGTAGGGGACCCTAATCTACTATTGGGGTGTGTGAGGAGGTTGGAAGAGGTGGAGGGGGGAGGGAGAGATTGCATTTTATTTGTTTTGTTCATGTTTTCATTATGTTGGTATTGATAATACTTGAGTTGTGTGTATAAATTCCCTTGTTTTTCAAACAACGGAGAAAGAAAGGAGGAGGAGTTAAGATATCTTCTGTTGAGAGCCAGAAGGGCATTAATTCTATGTTAAATATTAAGATTTTACACCCTTCAAACTCTAAGCAAGTGATTAGGCAACACATACATATATTGCCAATATTATTATATTATTATTATTTAACAGTTTGTTTCAAGAAGATTTCATCTGCAACACATTGATTTGTCTTATTTCATCCAGTTATTTTATGATCCAGAAGATCAAAAATAAATGAAGGTCTGCTCTAACTAGCACTTTAGTATGAATAAATCACCCATGGAGTTGCTATTGATTAAAAATCATTGTTGGAATACAAAAAATAATCTTACAGTTCAAAAGAAAGTATTTATAAAATGACAAGAGAAATGTCAGCTTTACAAAAACATCCTTTAATGTTAATCCCTGCCTCCTGTTAATCCCCGCCGCCTGCCGACCCCCCCCCCCCCCTCCTTACTTTGTTGATCATGTACCCCACTCTAACCTTTGTTGACATTTATAAAAGAAGAACAAAGTAGCCCTCCTTTGTCTTGCAATGAAACAAACACTCATGTACAGTGTGTACTCATTGTGCCTATAGGGTGTCTTTGTTAACCTTACATACCAAAGAAATGTTTCTGTTCAGTTATTCTTTGTCAGCTTGATTTGTTTCAAACTATGTTATCAGGCAAATAAGGCCTTTATAGCTATTTCATGACAAAAAAATAATGTTGTCTTGTTGAAAATTTGTCTTATACATGTATCTTGCACAAGCTTGTATGGAGAAAAGTATTATATTCCATTTTATTCAAGTAAATTCAGTTTTAGGATGATTTTTTTCGTTGAGTGATTCATTTGGTAGAAAATCTGTGATGTAATGTACTTCAGAAAAGAAAAAAAGGAACACTTTACAAGTTAGCAACAATAACAACAAAAATATTACGGCAATATCAGAGTGGCTGAAGGTATGGTTGTATAAAAAAATACATATTTGATCTGTATTTTAGAAGTTGATACCCTCTGTCATTTTGTCTCTATCTCATACCATTTCTTTAAAAAGTTGTAATCTTCCTCTCTCTCTTTCTCACTTCCTCTCCTCTTCATTATTTCTCTATCACTTTCTACCCCCTCTCCCCCTCCCTCTCTCTCTCTCTCTCACTCTCTTCCTATTATATTTTATTTTTCACATTCTCCTCCTCTCTCTCACTGCCTCTTATCTTCATTCTTTCTTCATCACTTTCTACTTCTCTCCCCACCCCAAGCTCTCTCTCTCTCTCTTTCTTGCTCTCACATTATCCCCCTTTTCCTTGAACTATACCTATAGGTTATAGCTGACAAGAGCTAGAGATTGAAAGCAGATCATTTCTCTCATCAATTCAGAGGAAAGACTTCATTTGTGAAGGTAATATGAGGATCCTCTTCTATCCATCTTCCGCATCAGTCTGATATACCTGCTTAAAGGGAAGCGAAGACAAAGAATTAGATTGTTTGGTGATATAAATTTCAAGTTTCAATTTATGATTAATAAAGTACTGGTTGATGTTTTGTTACTTAAAAATAAAATTTGTGGTGAAATGTTTGCCATCAACTGATTTGATGCAAATCCAATTTATTTGACCACTATAGACGTGATACAGTAAAAAACAAAAAAAGCTAATAGATACACCAGGGGGGGTGTTTCACAACGATTTTAAGTTGAACTTAAGTGTAAGTTGGGCTTAACAATTATGGAGAGCCATTTGTAGCTGTAAAAAAAATATATATTCAAAAGCAAAAATTGATGTATTTTAGACTTTTTATAAATTCCACATCAAAAACATGAAAAATCCTTGATAATGAAAATTATGAATGATTTGAATCAACATTTTATGCCTTTTAAAATAAATTTTACACAATATTTTCATAGATGCTAACGGCTTTCCATAATTGTTAAATCCAATTTAGAGATAAGTTTAACTTAGGATCTTTGTGAAACACCCCCCTGGTTATATAGAAGATTAATATCCCTTGTACTGATTTCAATTATTATAAGGATTAGAGGTGAAATTAAGTTTATTACCTTGAATAATCCTCTGTCCTATCCATTCTTTTTTCTTAGGTGTTATCTTATTTCATGATTAGATTTAGATATTGAGTTATTCTATCCATACTTGTGTTCTACAGTACATTCCTTTTCATTGTTTTTAATTAAATTTACCCTTCATTTGTTTTTCAGTGGTTCTCAGTTTCCATGAATGCTATATACTCATTATCAATAAAACATATATTTAATGATGTGCATGCTATATGGATCTTTGTTGGGTTAATTGGAAATAATCATTTCCTCCCATCCCTTCAAGTCAATGTAAACAGGTGGGAGGGACATAAGTAAGGGTATAATTTCAAGATGTTTCTCAGATAAATATCTTCCTATTCTTAGAATACAGGTATTAATTGAGTCTTAGCAAGCCAAATATCAGGCAAAACACTGAAAGACTTTCACATGACAATTAATTTCATCTTTTTATAGCTACGAGAATATCCTGGCATTATTTTGTCAATTACTCCTGCTCTTTCTGAATCTATTGATTCTCTATGTGAATACCTTGTTATTAATAACCTGACTTTAATACCTGACTAGAGGTAAATGACCATAAAGTTGGATTATGCCCAGTGATTTAGAAGTTCAGGGAAATTCTGTAAAATTCTGTAAAAAACTAAAATTACAAGAATAATGTAAGATGGTCTTCCCGGTAGAAAGCCTTAAAACAGTTCAACCTTATAGATTAGCTTTGTTTGTATTTGGATGGTTAATCTGTTTGCCTAGTTCTGTTATTTGTGTAATCTGTATATAAATATATTTTCTTCAATAAAACTGGAATTAAATTTAGCTATAGGAAGGGTGGTTGGTGTAGTTACTTGGCATATATTGTTTTTTTATGACCATAATCATTAATAATTATGTATGCATTCTGTTCCATTATTTTTGTTTATATTATCATTATTATTATTATTGATGACTTAATCAATTTATTGTGGTTATTTTGGGACCACAAACTTTGTCGGTTTGCGAGTGATCCCTCGATCTTCATTTTATTTTTTATTTTTTTACTAGAATAGTCCTTGTAAAATATTTTAGTGCTATGTTTCTTCATGTGTTATGATGATTGTATTTTATATTTTATGATCGTAAATAAAACCAAACCAAACCGTATCATTGGGGGAAAATAGAGAGAGAAAGAGAGAGAGACGGTTTTAGATAAACACAAATTATAAAGACTTTTATTTTGAGCCTGAATAAACTGGCATAACAATACAAAGAATTAATAAATGCATAAATGTGTGTATGTGTAACCAAAATTATAAACCATGATACTAAAATATATTGAGAATGAAATTAGATTCTATATGAATAGAATGTGTAATTTATGTCCAAGTATTCCCTAGTCAATAAAAGTTGTCAAAAAGTTTCATAACACAGTCTTGATTAGGTAGACAGTCTCATGAAGTACAATTTTCCATTCATGTAACACTGACATAATTATGTTTGGAGCCAGAAGGGCATTAAATATGTGTAAAGTGATATGAATTAATGCCCTTATGACTCCGAGCAGATAGTGTCTCTCTGTCAATGTATAAGTGTTTAAAACAACAGTTTGTGAATGCTGCCATTATGTTAACTTGTAACTTTGTTATGATAACTGCATTTCTATTCATGAGTTTATGATGTCACATGTATTGTGAATGTCAATAGACAAATTACCCCCAGTCCAGACAATGTCATTTTCAATCATTTTCATGCTTCCTTAACAGCCCAATCTCCTTGGGGTCAATCAGATATATCCTGGTGGAGAAGACAACTTATCATTCCTCCTTAATTGACCAAAACTAAACCATCCCATTCCTGGCCATGTTTTTGTCATTATTGTCATTATTTTGGAGAGACAACCTGTGATCTTCTGTAAAGGAGGTCTGAGCTAATGTTGTCAATTTGTCTAATGAGGAGGATAGATAGAAGTTCCGTTTTGGTGGGTTTAGAAAGTGGACTGGGTTAAGCTCTGTTGGTCACCTGTTGGGTGTCTTTGTACTGCTAGCAGACTGCAGAGCTGACAAATGGGTGTTACAAGTTTAGGAAGGTATGGATCAAGTGATCTTTGGAGTGGAGTGCTTGCATGGGGGAACAAAGAAACTAAAGGGGCAGGGAGAAGGATGAGAATACAAAGAGACTGGATAAGGGGGGAAATGAGTTGGACAACAGGAAGACAGAGTGTGAGAGAGAGAGAGACAAACAGACAGACAATATTGAAGAGAAGTGGTTATTTTACAGCAATAATTTGTTTTGAAGAAAGAAACTTTGCAAAAAATTGTTATGAGAAATATGAATGAAAAAAAATGTGTGAAAACTGATGAGACAAGTTGAGAATAAATTGCAATAAACACATTAAAAGTAAATGTAAATGCTGTGTGTATGTATAAGATCAGTCATTAATGGACCACACCTCATATTCATCAGCAAAATATAGTAAAGCTTGCCAGACTGACGTTTCAGCATCAGTCATTCATATTTATTTCAATAGTTTTAGGAACCCGAAATGTAAACATTTTTGTTATATGACAAATGATACCGCATTGTATCTTGATTTCAAATACCTGGTATTACATTATATTTCTTTTGTATGTTATATATATATTTTAGTTTTGTTTTGTTGAGTGTTTAATGGAAGTGATATGCCTATGAATTTGATTTGCATATTATATAATTACAGAATAGAAAAAAAACCACTGCGCTCACTTTAGTTCCAGAATTGTAAAATGCTGCTGTGATCTACTTTAACAAATTTCAATCGCAAGCAATATATGGGTCACACTTTCGTTGAGTATGGCGTGACCGTTCCCTCTTTTACCAATTGCCCACAAATTGAATCATTTTCATCATGTACGTCCCATTCAGCTGGTAATGATTAGTGATCATATTAGAGCCTTGTAGCTTCGGGAGATTTGATATGATGTGAAAAAGTGGGCTGAGCTAAACTATTTATAAGGATGAATCATGTACTGGTTCATGGGGGTATGAGCAATGAAGCAATCAGACTCGGAATAAATATGAAATGAATTAACCACATCACATCATATCATTATGACTTGTACGAGAACCTGGAAGTGTATTCACAATTTTGTTAATTTTGAATTTTCTCTTAATGTATAATTTCATATTCACATGGCATTTGTGCTGATATTAGTATTGAATTAATTTTCTTAAACTTTTGTCAGTTTGGCATATTTAGAGATTTATTGTGACTATCTTTACTATATTATTATTAAGTTATTCACGTTAATAATTACGATCCTTGAGTTTAATTACTAGAGCAAACAATGATGGGTCATATTTCAATGATTAAAAAGAAAAGTCAGTTATTTATGGTTACTTGTATATAAGAATTGAACAATATGGTTTGCAATCTTGAAAGATCATCCCATTGCATGAGGTGGCATAATCATAATAAATATTTCCCTATCAAATGCATGTAATGATATAAGATGTAAGATCGGTCATTCAGCAATAATTCGACCTATTCATGTTGCATTATGTGAAGAAAAATTCTGGAATAAAAATCTTTTTGAATACTTGTGATAGACCATTTTTTCTTGTTGATCTTGGTGTGTGTACCCCTGATTCTCTGAGCGTGGTCATAGGAGGGCAGCCTGAGAAGAGGAGAGAGAGAGAGAGAGAGAGAGAGAGAGAAAGAGATGGGCATGAACATTCAATGGGTGAAGGGTAGACAGAGGCAGGATAAGGAGAGATTGGGGAAGAAATTATGAGAGAGACAATTTCATACATTGAAATTTTATAAGATGAAAACTGTTGAATGTTACAGAAAAAGTAGCAATGACTTTTTACGTCTATAGATGGCGCTAGACATCATTCTTTAGCAGTTAACAATGAGCAATACCAATCCTACAGATAGTCCGAGGACTATAATTTGACACTTTATCACAATTCCTAAACTAAAGCCTTTATAAGAACCTAGCTCTGTCAGTCAACTAGCTAGGCCGTCTCGTTCCAAATTAATTTATTAATATAATTTTCTTCAAAAAATAAGCAAAAAGAAAAAGAATGGGAAAGAAAAATTCAGTGGCCCTTTATTTGCTACTAGTCCACTAATAAAAAGAAAAATCCTACTAATTTTTTCCCCCTACACGTTTTAACTTGAAAAAAGGAGGAGAAAAAGAGGAAGAAGAAGTAGGAGGATGGGGAGGAAGGGGAGAAGGAGGAAAAGGAGAAGAGAAGAAGACGGAAAAATAAACAAATGAAACAAACTGAAAAACAATAACCTGATGTTCTGTAATGGGGGCATAAAAAAAGAATAACATATTGATCCATTATATTGCTGTTTGTTCAGTACTACATCCTAATCTGTTAAGTTTTTGACAAATTTAATTTTGAAATTATCACCAAAAGGGTGTTTACTATTTTAAATGTTATTTTTGAGAATCAAGAATATATACAGGATATGTATGGTGTATTCAAAAATGTAGAAGTCGGTGAGGAAATGTTTATAATCAAGTGATGAATAGGGTTTCAATTCATACTCCCCCCACGAATTGTGGGGTTGGTGGAAATCAACATTATACTGAGAGTGTCTGTTTGGTTCATAAATCGTCTATAATATGACCTTATATCGGCTATATTATCGAAGATTCAAGTGCTACCATATATAGGATTTGATTACTTGTTGTAATGACATACACATGTTTTGGGTAAAAATGTCCTCCATAAATTCGACCCTGATGGGACTCGAACCCACAATCTTCAGCTCCGGAGGCTGACACCTTATCCATTAGGCCACAGGGTCTGACAGCCAGCCGGGCGAGCTACATTAGAAATAATATTCGGTCAGCAATGTAAAACCGAAATGTGCTGTTGTCGGGTTGAATTTGGACATCAATTTCCTATTATTTCAATCAGAATCATACAGAAAAGCATTTCAAGCAACAAAATTGTAAATTCAGCTAAAAATTATTAATTTTCGTCAGCTTTATATTCTTCGCTTCGTGCAGCGCATATTAAGCAAACTGTAATTATATCATCACAAGCTGGCGCTAGACCTCTCATTTCTTGGTCGATTGATACTAAATTTGTTTCGCGGCTAATTTAATTTGAAGTTGAACATAATTTCAGGTAAGAATGATACTATTTTTTCGTCTTTAAGAAAATGTATCTTTGATCTATGCCAAGAGTGAATAGGACTTACAAAATATAACTTGAGGAAGTGCTGTTGATATCGAAATTTCAGGAAAAGTTTCAAGAGAGCTAATTTAGATCAGTCCCATACGTTAATATTTATGTCTTGAAAAGGACCATTTCTATTCAGTAAATAGAAAAAAATAAAAAAGCAAACAAACAAACAAAAGAAAATGCAGACTAAGTGAGAATTTTAGTTAGCCATTTTTGTGGGCTTGATTATTTCCTAAACAATAAGTGTAGTATACTAAGGGCAAGGCGCACGCACAGACTCTACATAGGTCTAGTCTAGATTCTAATGTTAGATCGCAGCTGAAAGTGAAAGGTTGAGCTGTTTACACTTTTTAGGGAAGCTGCCTTGACAAAACCTTGTTTTTTACAGCTGCTAGCTGTTACCGATTTAGTTCTGTAATTTCTATAATTAACTCATATATATATATACAGAGACGCCAAGTTCAAAGATCAGCTATGCGTGACATTTTCAGGAATCGGCGCGCGAGGGTATATTACGTATAGCGTAGACTATAGCGTGGTGCGTGAGAGCGTTTTCAGACCCTCAAAATGTGTGACACTTGTGACTTGGTAGCTCTGTCTGTATATATAGATTATGTACATCATATGTCATAACGTATTTATATGGCATGTTTTTAATGAATGTATTTGATACAAACATGGAATATACTAAAATTAATTGAATTCATCCCTTAATTTGTTTATCAATACCTAATACTTTTCCTTGTCAACAGCATCAACAGCACTCAAGCTCAAGTCGATCAACTTTCACTTGTTACTTTCTGAGGGAAGTGCTTTTGAAGATACATCAAACACCATGCGTTTCAGGGCAAAGATATTTGATGTTGGAACCATTGAGCAATTTACCAGTAAGTCTAGAAAGAATTTTAGAAATCTTCTAATCAGCCTGCTTTTTATAATGTTAACATTACTTAATCAAACCTAAATTAATTTGTGTTCTTCTTGAGGACAATGAAATATTTTTGCAGACTTTTTTTTAATCATCATCTTCTTGTATAATGTAGAATCTACGCATATTGCCTATTTATTAATCATTTTCCCCTTAGTTCAACATTTTACTTATTTTGTTTTAATAGTGGACATAATATGGTCATGTTTTGTTTTGTTTCCAACTTTCCATTTTGTTTTCTTATCACTTTCTGTAGGAGTTGTTGGTACAATCGCTAAGCTGACTCAGCTTTGTGTGTTGAGAATAACTTCAGATAGGATGTATTTTATTCTCAATGATAAGGTATCAAAGGGACATCTCTGGTGTGATCTGCAAGCAGTAAGTGAACTTGGATTTTGTTCCTAACTTATGATACTCAATGAATGTCTGAAATCATGGACCTCGTTGAGAGCATTTTCATACATATACATGTAGACCCTATAGATTTTTTATTCATTGATATGCATTCATTATTTTCAGGCATTTTACATCAGAAATTCTTACAAACACATTAAATATTGAACAGTATACAAAATTATTGTGGACTAAACTTAAACTTAGTACACAATTAATCATCTTTTGAATGTATGTAACCTCATTAAATGCAAAGGCATGGATAACTCAGAAAATGATACCCATTATTGTCTCCAACTGGTATTAAAAGTCAATGACAATCTTCAGTAATGATTGCATAAATTTAAATTGAATCTACCTGTAAAACCCTAGAAGAAGTTTATTCAGTTTCACATACAATCAATACAGTCAGTTAAATCAATTCAGGATAGTAGTACAATTATTTTCAGGCACAAAAATCATCCCACAGTAATGTGGTAGGTGTGTTGTTATTTATCATATAACTTCTCAGTATAATAGCTGTTTCTTAAAAAAACTGCCTTGTAACTTCCTTGTCCCTCTCTCTTGTTGCCTCCTACAGCTGAATGTTTTCAGTGAGTTCAGTATGGAAGGCATAGCTGAGGATGCTAATGAGATCTACATGGAGGTCAATCCTGATGACCTTCTGAGGGCGCTTAAGACTGCTCAGACCGCCAAGTCCATCAAGATCAAACTCACCAAGAAATTCAGTCCCTGCCTGTCACTTGATGTGGAGCTGGTAAACATTCTCTTTTCTTTCTACTTTAGTGACAGAGATGCCAGTTTTCAGGCAAAAGCCTGAATTCAGGCGCGGGTGATTTTCTTTCAGGCCATAGTTTAGGCTTTTTTGTTTACAAAGAAGCTCATTTTAGGTGATTTTCAGGCCCTCTGATCAATTCTTACTGGCATCCCTGTTTAGAGAGTATAGAGTACCGATGTGTGACGTCATACGGGCCACGTCGTCAAGGTAATTGGTTCCGAACGATGTTGTGTTAATCAATGGTGTGGTGATCACACTAGCCCCAAATATTGAATTTGCCCTGCTCCAGCCCGTTGCTTGAATGATATCGCAGTGAACCTCATGCGCAGGCTCTGTTGTTTAGAACCAGTAATCGGGACGAGGGTGCGTATGATGTTAGCACTGCGGTACTCTATGGCTTGATAGAATAACTTTGGATATTATGTGTAGTTTGCAGTGGAGGTGATGTTAAGGTGAAACGTCTGTGGATATAATCAAATTTGATTTTCTGTGTAAAGATTTATGTATTGTTATGAAACTGACAAGATCTTATTCTATATGCATAACATTGTTTGAACTGGGTAATTGATGTGGATGCAACTAGTTCAGTTAACACTAGGCTCTTAATTCAAGCTTGAAATAACCAAATACTGTTGCTAAACATAAAATGAAAGTGGAAAAGTGGAAAATTACTCTTTTTTATCTTTTTAGCCATCCAGAACAGGACACAGCCGAACCATCACTCATGATATACCCGTCATTGTGATGCCAAGGAGACAGTGGGAGGAGTATAGTGAACCAACTCTACCAGATTTTGATGTAAGTCTTCTTCTACAGGCCTACCCTGTTTTGAATAGAGATCTTTTGAAAACTAGTTATAAGAATGGTCTTTCAAACATTAAGTTAGGGAGAACTGGAGTTTGCCACATAGACTACATAAAGACTACAAAGCCATTTTTAAATTGACCTTTTCCATGCTTCTGAGTCTGTGTGTTGAAGAATGAGTGAGCTTTGGAATGGTACAAATCCACAAGGTAGACATATTATGAGAACATAATCTCTGAAACACCAGGTTTTTTTCATTAAGCTGTTCGTAAAGTTACGCGTGACTCTATGAACGACTTGTATATGAAAAGCCAAATGGGATGCTTAATCATTATTAAATACATCAAATAAAGTTGAACTGTGCAGATTAACATTCTTATGATAACAAACATTTTGAATGCAAAGTATATTTTTTGCATAAATTTAATTGAGGTTATTGAAAATATCAGAAAAAACCTTGGGCATCCTATCTGGCACTTCATATACAAGTCGTTTGTAAAGTCGATATGAACAGCTTTATGAAACACCCCCCAGATATCATTATTTCTATACTTCAACACTAAGCGCTGTTACCACTGTAGATGCAAGAGGTATTCTGGCTACTGCTATATTGTGGGCGTTCTGGGATCCTCAAGGTTGATTGTATAACATGTGGCTATGGATAATTTTTGTGTGGAAATGTTAGTATTTGCTCATGATATTGATATCATCATGAACATTAACTTGTCTGAAGACAAATTTATTCAAAATTGCTTTTGATGACTAACTTACTCTGTTCACAGTGATGTATGTTTCATGTGTATAGTAATTTATAGGTTTATTTCTAATTTCTTGTTTGTTTAATATGTAATTGTTTATCATTCTATTTTGTTTGTTATAGCACTTAGAGACTTCGGTGGTAAGCGCTTTGTGAGCACTGTTTTTATTATTATTATTATTATTATTCACAGGCTACCATCTGCATGCCGCCCTTGAAAGTAATCAGAACTGTTGCAGAAAGAATGAAGAATCTTGGAAGCTATCTAGTAAGTATTCCTTATACTTTTGTTTATCATAAATCAAGATTGTAAAGTGATATTGTAGTCAAGAATTACTGATTAATAAAGTAATACATCAGATTTGAGAATCCAGACATAGCAAGCCTTTCATCCATGAAACAATGTAGCTTGATTTGCCCGTTTTCATATTGCCTCTCTTTTGAATAAAGATTGTTCATCCATTTATCAACAACTTTAGGAAAATGTGAAACCTGCTGTCATGTCCAAATGTCTGTTTCACTCATGTTTAATTTTTCATTTAAGATCAAAATTTTACCCCCCAAAAATGGATTTTTCGAGACTTCAGTTTTCTTTACTATTTTTAATTGCAATGACGAACCTTCGTCATTGCCTTGTTTTCGTTCACATTCTGCCCCATTAATATACTTATCCTTATCCTTATCCTTATCCTTATCCTTATCGTCCGGAATCCCATTCGTTTTGCACGCAGTGCTTGTTATTCCTAGTTAGGTACTTTCCTCAAGTCCTTTTCCTTTCAAATTTCTCAGGCGTCATCTCTGATATCTCATCAAGGTCACCTACTTTTTCGATTTTCGAAATCACTCATGCATAACAATCCTGGCGCCATTTTGTCCGTTTCTGGTCCATTTTAAGGCCTTTCTTTCTTCCTTCCTATCTCCACTATCACAGATCCTACAAACTTCTAACAAATTCCTCTAGATAGTCTGAGAGATGTTCTTTCATCTGCGACACATGACTTGACCTTCAAAATGCCATCTTCATACTCGAAATTCAAATCTAAAACCGACTCCGTCAAAAATCTCTCAAATTCTTGAGAAATTGACCCCTAAATAATCTAAAACTGCCATAACTTTCTCATATAAATTCCGTTTTGTATTTAAATCTCACAGTATCTTAATCTCATAAATGCACATAGCCCTGCCAAATTTCACGCTCCAATGGTTTTTCAAAACATAAATAGCGCCCTCTAAAGTTCTGGAAATTGGCTTTCTCTCTGTGGCCGTATCTCCATTATGGCTTGGCAGACCCGTACCCTTTTTTGGATTTAGATACTTGAGGATATGCCCTTTCCAGCCATATACAAAATTATATACCCTATCACTGACCAAATTTGCGAAAATTGCCCTCCAAATTCGCCATTTTCAAGAAAATTCCGAAATAACTTCAACTTGCTCTAAAATGGCGATCTTTATACCTACGTCGTTGAAACTTGGCAGACACATGTATCCATATACGTGACAACTGTCTGCTAAATTTGGGAAATTTTAATAACGTCAGCGCAAAGTTATCGCCAAAAATGATGAATTTGCTATGCATTACGTAATAGCGCCTTTAATGCGTGCAGTACATCGCGTGCAGATGACAATGGTGTCAAACTGACCGCAATGAAGTGCCCTTTCGAATGATACCAAGTATGGTATATGTTTACACAGAAAATTGTGATTAAATCGCATTTGAACAAGGGTCACTATACGAATTCCGCCCGATTATAACACTTATCGGCCATGACGTCATTTTTTTCAGACTACTTTTCGCCCCCTAAACATCCTTTTTTTTCCTTGAAAATTTGCAATGACATTCCGAGATGCAATACGCAGGGCACATCGTGGCCGGATTTTTGAAATTGATCAAGGGGGCCATTTAAGACGCCATTTTGTCCTTTACATCTATTTTACATCACATGTTTCGATAGGATTATCATAGAAAAAAAGAGAGTAGTTTACAATAACGACCATGAAATTCTCTTTCCAATGATACCATATACGGCCCATGAAGAGACATAAAGAGAGAGAGAAAAAACAATTTAACTCCGGTCATAATACAGATCCTCTACGTTTTCCGCCCATGCATTACACGCATTGTCTATGGGGCAAATCGGGTTCACGCTTTTGACCCCTAGAACGATCTTGATTGCAATGACGAACATGCAACTAATCCCATTTGTTTTTGCACGCAGTGCTTGCGAGCCCTTTCTAGGTTGTTTCCCCTATCCCAATTTCTTTCAAACATCGTAGGCATATATAGTCACTACCATCCCATCAAGGTCACTATTGAGGCCTTTCTTTCGCCCTACCTGTCTCCAATATTACAGAAGCTAAAGACTTCGTGCAAATTGCTCTGGATAGTCCGAGAGAAGCTCTTTCGTTCGACACGTAGAAACACGGCGTCATTGCACGCACATCGTTGTGACACGATTGCATTTCTAGTTTACCTTCTCCTTGTTATTTGGTCATCGTCCCCACATGGATAATCCATAAATTTGTTAATATACTTTTACACCACAGGAAATAATTTTTCCTTCCTCCATCTACATATTTAGTTTAGAATTAAAAAAACAAAATAACAATAATGTGTGGTTATTCTTATTTATATTATTGTATATTTATCCCGCTCTGTTTCCCCAAAGGAATTATCTGCTAACCAGAGTGGAGAGATGAGATTAAGAGTAGAAAGCGAGCAGGTTACAGTATCAACACACTTTCGAAATTTAGAGAATCCTGACTTGGGTAAGTGACGAAGCTTTCAGTTATTTACATTTGTTTTAACCTGTATAAAAAATATTGTACCATCTTTAACATGTTGCACATGAGTAATAGTTAAATATTCATTGTAATTGTGAAGGCCTATGGTTTTCTTTTTCACCAATGTGAATTTATGACAATTATTGTTTGCCCATTTTGAATAGAATGCTGCCCTCTTTGATTCAGAGAGTGCAAGTCATGTTGATTGTCAAAGAGAGAAAATAAATCTATGCTGGCTTGTCAGCTTTACAAGATACACGTATATGAAACACGTTTATTTACAGTGATCCTAATAGTCTGTTTAAATTTATTCCAGAATTATTCACAATTCTCACAATTTGTTCTTGTGTTTTTCTTCCTACTAACAGATAATGCCAATTCTCAGAACAGCCAGAGTGACCCCACTGTTCTTGTTGGAGCTAGAGTGGACATCAGAAAGTTTATCCATTTCTTGTCAGGTCAACAGCTAAACCCAGCAAAGATTATTTGTAGTAAGTATAATGTGGGAGATGGAAACTAAATGGAATGATTAGTCAAAGGTGAAGTCCACCTTGATAATTAGCTGGTACTAGTAAAAGCAGAAAATGAGAGAAACAAATAAGTTTAAGTTTGAGCAATCTCTGATTAAAAGTAGGAAAATTATAAATTTTTAAATTTGGATGAAACACATCTTGGCAACACTGTGACATATCTTGTGAGGTCCTCCCCAGTTTGCAAAAAGAAGGAAACCGTGCAAGATACGTCACAGAGTTGCCAAATTGTGTTTGATTGATTGCAACTTCAAAATGTGTAACTTCCTTATTTCAGATTTTGCTCAAACTTTCATTCATCTTTTTTTCTCCTTTTTCTAGTTCTATTTAAAAAAAATAATACCAGGGTGGACTTTCCCTTTGAGTATAGCTATCTTTTCTCCCGTAAACTCATAAAACAAACAATGAAAGAAGAGGAAATGTTCTTTCTTTATATTTAACTTTAGAAATTACCTTTCACAGACATTGAAAAATGAAAAAGCATATTCTATAAAAGCTTATTCTATAAAAGCTTTACTTTCTTCAGAACTTTAAAGACTTGTACTTATTCTCCTTTTGAAAAAAACAGCAATAGTAATTTAGGCATAACTTATAAATGGTTGTTTAAAGAAAATATCTTTCGTTGTATTTCTACATGTATTATAGCTACTGGATTATTGTGCATATAAATGTTAACAAACAAAACAAACCATGGCACCTTACCAGGCACTTTTATATGTCCCTTTGCCCTCTTGTTTTTTTAAAATGTTTTTAGGTATTGTAGATAACAGAGTGATGCACTTCTTTCTGCTTCATGAAGACTTGTCGATCCAGTATAGCATGCCCATCATCTACACTTGAAGATTCAATGCTGAACAATGCTGGTGTGAGTCACTGGATATTGGATGGTTATCTACGCAAACTTTGCCTGTATTCCGTGACAGGGCAGAGTGCTGTAACATGGATGTCATGATGGCTTAGAGGAAAGTGCTCATCTGTTCGATGAAGCAAGCCGAGGTTCCACACACATGTCTGTATTAATTCAACATCACTGTCTTCCGTTTTGATTGGAGAAGGTAGACATCTATGCAGTGTGGTGTTTTTGATGGATGCCACCAGTGGTGGATGCCCAAATTCTGCTCTGATGCCCTCCCGGCACAAATCTTATACTAAAAAAGGCAACTAAAATATATGTTGGTCATGATGGTGTCAAATGAAAGGTTAATGTTATTATCTTTTTGGAGCCAGAAGGGCATCAACTCATTTACTTTAACACAGAGATAACACCCTTCTGTCTATGAACAGACGATATATCCCATGACTGTTGGTATATGGTGCAGATGTGGCATATGGGGGTAAACACGATTCCTCTTTTTTAATGATACAAAAATGTTTTCATACATTTTGTTGTCAGCTGAGGATGTAAATATAATGTAAAGCGCTTAGAAACTTGGACATTCCCGATGTATTAAGCGCTATATAAACAATAATATTATTATTATTATAATTCTACTTCAAGCTTAAATACTAAACCACAAATATGTTTTTAGACATGATTATGAATATGTATTTTTAGAAATGTGTATGGTCTACTCTTGGAATGTTGGAGCACAACATAGAGCAGCCTAGCTCTGTGAATTGTGGACTTAAGTAGAAGCCACACATGTAGTTATGCCTTACTTTGTGTCTGTGGACCTATGGCATATATAACCATTCCAGTCGGTAAAAAGTAGTGTTTCCAATTATCCTAGAAATCAGGCAAAACCTAGAAAACAAGTTTCCTCTTTTTCAGTCGAGGAAAGTCAGGAATTTAAGGAAAATCTATCTAATCAGGGGAAAATCAGGAATTGTCATTAATCTGAAAAGAAAGTAGTTATTTTGTGTCTTGTCTACAAGGAGAAGATATTTATAATGATGCTTTTAAGATGTTACAAACTAGATAAAGATTGATATAATGATCCTGGAACATCCAAAGAAAAATCAGGAAATTGTGTTTTCATGAAATGCTGAGTCGGAACCACTATTCTAGGCTTTCTGCCATGTTGTATATTTGTATCACTCCCCTGCAATTGATCCATCTTAAAATATTCCATTTTCAGTGGATTTGTTTCAGTGAAAATATGTCATTTGTATGCAGTTTCAAAGTGTCTCCAGATTTGTGACAAGCAATGGAAAGCATTTCAAAATGATTGTGCTAATGTGGTAATACATGTACAATGTGTTAAAAAATGCATACTTCAATGAAAGCTCATGTTATAATCACATGGCTTAGTCCTAATTTCTTATTGTTTTTTGTGCCGTAATTATCAAAGTTTTGTTCTTATCAATTTCTTCCATTTCTGTTTCTATGCAAAAACATATTTTCATATTTGTTTAAAAAATGTATTAAGAAACATAAATGATATACCAAATAGTATTATGATGAGAAATACACAGTCAAAGAATGATAATTTCTAGAGGAGAATAACATCTGGATACTTATTTCGTATTGAGAATAAAGAAGTTTGAATGAGAAAAAAAAAATCTTCAAATGAATTGGAATATATATACATGAAACATAGGGCAAGATTGTTTCCAGTTATCAAATTATCTTCTCATTTTATGCTGAAAGAAATTTCAATATTGTAATACTTCCATGATTATTCATGATTTTTCTTTGAGTTAGTTATGAAATAATTATGACTCAACTTTCAATCATTTAAAAGAAGTTGGTATGCATTATTTGTGACAAGGCTAGACAAGTTAAAGTGTTTATTTACATTAATTATAATTGATTGATGCATACAAGTACAAGCTGACTATAGATATAACACTTTGTCACTGGACTTTTGGGGAGGAAGCATACATGACTTTAGTAAGTAATGAAAGTATTCTCTTGAGTTTATTTTAAAAAATTATCCGGAGTCCATTGCTGTATCAAAATAATTTTATTGAACTATTGAAAGGTCCCTTTTCCCTGTCAAATTAATCTTTTTAGATATATGATATTTAAAGATAAATCTTTGACTTGAAACTCTATGAATTGTTCAGATGTTGCTTTTTACGTTCAAATCAAGTGTTAATTGGAAAGGGAAGAGGAAGGAGAGAAAGAGAGAGGGCAAGAGAGAGAGGGAGAGAGAGAGGGGGAGGGGGAGAGAGAGAGAGTGAAAAAGAGAGAAAAGAAGAAAGTTTAGCAATTAAAATCGGGAGGAATTAAAAAGGAAAGGGATGAAATGAAAGGAAATATGTTTGCAGCTATGGTCTGTATTTGCATGAGTAGATTGATTTAAAAGATTTATAAATAACAAGAATGAAGGGAAAACAGAACAGCAGATGTTCCAGATGCAAATTAGAAAAGGCCAAGATCAAGAATAATGAGGGTTTGTAGAGAGAACAAAAGGAAATTTAATGAGAATTAAATAGACCAAACAAACAAATCAGTGATAGAAAGAAAGATGTATCCAATAGACAGAGAGATATTTACAAATCTTGAAGTTAATCTTTGTGATAGTTTGCATGTAGCCTTATGAAGATTTCTAGAAGGAGAAGGAGGAGGATCGTCGGACTCGGGGAGTCCGAGTGTATGATTGTATTTATTTCCAATGGGCTTAATTTGGTGCATATAAAACGAATTTTTTAAAGATAGTGGTGTCACAGATTTTGTCCATTAAAACCTTTTTCGAAGGTAGCCCTAATAAAAACGATGACCTCAAAATAAAAGTCTGTAGCCAGCTAGCTAGCTACATGTAGCTTTATGATTTTACGTCAACGCTAGCGGCGCACACATGTGACGTCATATCACATCTCGCCGAGCGATGTCCCCGAGCAGCCGAAATTTTGATGAATATTCTTGATTTCTCATGATTTGATTGAGAATTATAGCGATCTCGTCAAGGAGGAGGATAATTGACACTATTTGAACGGGTAGGTAGATTTTGAATGATTTCTTCTTCTGTTCAAGATTATATATTGGTTGATTATAAGGCTTTGATGTTATAGCCCATTCAGAAATTGTAGTCTGCGATGCGGTGAATGCATTACTCGATTAGAGTCCTACACAGAAGGAATAATGTATGGTTTGTGTGTTTGCCCAACTTGCTGCTGACCATAATGTCATTGGTGTGTGTATCATGTGCATTGATTCATTAATGTATTGGCCGTGGGTGTAAGAATGAGATGTGGGCGTGGGTCGATAAAAGATGATAGCCTTACATAGAATCCTGTTAGACCTTCCCCAATGTTGGCTCTTTTAGATTTAGACATTTAGTATAAATAAAGAAGAATCTAATTATTCTGATGACATGATTGTGATGTTGAAATAAGCTAGCTAATGTCTACGAGTACTACTAGACTATTAAACGTAACGATCATGACATAATCATATCAGAAATTACTGTCTGGTCCCTGGATGGTCTTTACTCTTGTCTCTGGTACTAAGGAGATTTCACACGGCGATGCAAGTGCTGACTACGGGGTATTTAAATGACCGTTCATACTCTGGCTACCGTTGCGATCAAATTTGCAGTCTCGCAGGAGCTTCAGCGCTTGCGTGACGTGAGCAAAGTCGTACCGCCATTTGCATGTGAGCCTCGCCGTCACAGTTAACAAGGGCTCTGCTTGGCTTATCACGCCACCCCGTACTACCTCGACTCTCGACGCTAATTTGGCTGAATACCGTCGTAGGTTTGGATGCTACGCGGACATTTTTGCTCTTGAGTGCGACCCCCCCCCCAAGATTAGCGTTGTAGAAGGCGGCGTCGCCGATTGCAAAAACTCCCTAATGCAAATTAGATCAGGACGGTAGCCAGTACGGAGACGGGCACAGCCCATTTAAATACCCCGTTGTCAGCACTTGCATCGCCGTGCGAAAACTCCATTTGAAATGGTATGGGAAATTCTTAACTGACATCATTTGTCAACCTTCTTCATACACAAATAGTACCCTTTGTCAAAGGCACAAATGGGCGAGTAACAGCTGATTTTTACCACAATGCGGCGAAAAAAATTGTCTCTGGTTTTAAACAGCTTGATTTAGAAAATGATGAGTAGAAAGAAAATAGATCGAAGTTTCATATACATGTAGATCTAGATCCACCACGCCCTTCCTCCTGCTCTCCCGCAATCTCCTGGTTTATGAAAAAAACCTCCCGCCAAACGTGGGGCGGGGGGAGTGAGCACTTCAATTTTTTCTCTTATTCAACAGCCCCCCCCCTTCCCTGTTGAGCCAAAAAAAAAATGCATACGATCTCCCTCGAAGTTCCCCCAAGTTGACATCCCTAGTATTATAGATGCAGCCAGTGGAGCCAGACATAATCTCAGTAGGACAACCGTTGATATGAGGGTCTAAACTATAATACATTTGGTTGTGTTGTAACCTGATAGTCTAGTGAGTAATCAAACTAGATCCTTTTACTATCATTCCCTATTCCTTGCCCTGTGACACCACAAACATCAACCAAATATCATTGAAATACTTCTATTTGTTTTTACTTTATGCATTATTGTCAATAGTGTGTCTGTTTGTTTGTTTTTACCTGACTTCTAACCAGGGAATAATTAATATTAATTTTTCGGGGGCTACTTTTCAACCTTGCCTGCATGAAAATAACATTCTAAAATTTGTTTTGCATTGAACTCTATGCAAATTTAAGGGGGCTCTTTTCTGATTTTCGGGGGCTCTTTTGGGCATTTCGGGGGCTATTTCGCCCTGAGCCCCCGTGTATTTTTTTCACTGCAGTGAGTGAGTTCTAAGAAAGCATGTGTATGCTTGTAAGAAAGCAACAAGGGGACTGATGGATTTAAGTCCTCTCCTAGTGACTTGGTTATGAGGATTAATGCCTTACCAAAGGGCGACTTGGTTTTGAAACTGGAACCTTCAGGTTATGAGATCCCTGCTCTACCACTGAGCAGTCAAGTACATTTTTGAAGTCAATAAAAGCAATACTTATGTAATTTTGTCATGTCTTTCCATTGATGAATTACATGTATGCCCACAGTCAATCAAAGCAGTTGATTATCATGGTATGTTGAGGTGTAGACTACTCTCCTGTCCTTCATTGTCCTTCCATGAAATGCATATTGTACTTAAAATTCCTTTTTTTCTTTCTATTCTGAGAAAATAAATTTTGTAAAAAGGCACTTTCCATCCAATGTTGAGATGCAGTAATCAAGTCCAAGATTATCATGTATATACTATAAAGTTTTGTTTGCATGATTTTTTTGGGGGGCAAGGGACGGAGGGGAGGGGGAGGTGTTGCATGGGCATTGCGTGGGCATAAGGAACAAAGTCGCATATTAGTTCAATTTTTGACAAGGTAGACCTGATCGTATCCTAGCTTTGAAAATTATTAAAATTCAACCACACAACAATTTTATAAGATTAATTGGAGCTGCATAAGTGGAAGAGAAAGAATTCACAAAGGTTTGTGGCAAAGTCTGAGGCTGAGCTGAGCAAAGGCAGCCGACCTCGTGTCCCTCACACAGCTCAGCAGCCAACTCAACACTAAAGCATTTACGTGGGTCTGACGAGACGTTGCCGTCAATGTCATTCGTCATGTCGTTTTAGCAGTTTCATACTCACAACAAATAAATTGGTACTCACAATGCACATTTTAGAATATTCAAGATACACGTACAGAGATGCCAACCAATACGATTAAATCGTATTTAGTACGATATTAAGAGTGAAATACGATATCACCTCTTAATTTTTTATTTTTTTTAAACCCATAAAAAACGCGGAATCGCATAGAAACATGTTCAAGTAAACCCCTGCAACCCCAACAAAAATTTTGCTTTACAATTTTCTCATTAAATTTTAATGAAAGAGCAAACATTTTACTTGACCGTACTTACCAGTAAAACATTTTTCTGAAATTTTACCTAAGATACAACAATACATACTTGTCATGTAGCTAAGACAAGAATAGATCAACAAGGCCTCATACATGTACGTTGTCACTCTTGAATAAAAATGAGATCAGAATAAAATGTCTACAAAATTACTCTAGCAGTGTTGTAATACACCATATCTGACTAAAATTGTCTGATATGTTTCCTAAATATTCAAGAAGCATTGACCATCTTTTCAGAAAATTTAGGCAAACTTGGACTAATCATAACTGGATGCTAGCCTGAACGGTGTGTGAAAAAAAAGGGCCAAAACTTAGCAAATTGTTCGCCATAGAAATTACACACGATCCTGTAGACTTTGTACATTAAAAATCTGTGTCTTTGTAGTTTTTTTTGGGATGTATTTTATTATTTGAGGCTCTCCTCCAAGAGATTCGGTGAAGCCAGACGTAGTCTCGGCGCAGCATATCTCCAATGAAATAGACTGATTAATAGACTGATTATTCGGTCTTCATAGCAGCTATTTGTGACCTTGTGTGCAAAAGTCAAAGTTAACCTTCTACTGCTATATTTTTCCCACTCATTTTTAGAGAAATTAACAAAGGGCTTCTTTTGTTTTGCCAATGTTACGAGACTAGTAATATAGACTCAGTTTGATATAGACTAGAAGCTTGAAATCAATTCAACTGTACATGTAGGTTCTTAATCCTCGGGGGGGGGGGGGGCTGGGAGGCTCTAGGGGATTAAAGCTATCATCTTTTGGTGTGTACATGTATACTGTAAGCCTCAAAACTAAAAACCTGTGAAAGTGAGAAAACAGTTCATTGACACACATCACATGATCGATATTTGTCAGGTGACTTCCCTGGTTAGCCATAGATCGTTTCAGTAGTAGTGTACAATATATGACATTGGATATATTGGAGCTGGCCCAGTGGCCCATATATCTCATGGTTCCATTTCTGGGGGTTACTTTCTTGCTACTTATTTTATGCAATCATAGTCGCAAGTGATGCAATTTTTTTTTACCCACTTTGATTAAGTGAAATCAATTTAAATGAACCTTATACTTAAATCTACATCATAATACAGATGCAGAGAATGACAGTTGAAACATTTTTAATTGAAAAAGGAAGCACTAAATACGAAATACTGGTGAATTGCTTACATTTTCAAGGATTCTATACTTATACCTAGGTCAAGGTTAACAGGGTCATGCTAAAAAAATGGGAAATCATTAGATCTATACCCAGATGTTCATTTGTCGCTAGGTTTAATGATGATGCAGCCCTTCTTTCCCCCTCCTTAATTCACACAAAAAGAAGGTGTAGTTATGATAACCCTGCAAGTCCAGGGTTTCAAAATGGGATATCATATTTTGTAGTATACATGATGAGTTTTTCGGCAACATAAAAAGTTTTTTTAACCCTTAAAGGGGGTGTAAACTGACGAGGCTACATGGCTTTCCCCCGGCCTGATTCAGAGCCAATCTGGTGTAATACAACTACGTACGCGGATGTAACCGCATCAATTATGTGCGTGGAACATACGCGAAACCGAAGCGTGAGCAGAACTGCAGGCTGTTTCGCAAACGCTGACCATGTAGAGGTTTAAAGAGAAGGTTGAGTTCTGTGAAGAGGTGAAAAATAATTTGTGAGCATTATCATTCTTATTATGCAAGTGTGGATGAACATCAGATAAGACATGTTCCCTGAAAAGCATGGCTCTTCAAATGCCGTTATATTCTAAATATGTCATGTAACTCGTAAAACTTGGGGGGGGGGGGGGTAGGTTTTTTACGCCACGTGTTCGTGTAGTCCCATACATCTTTCTGTGTACAGTGTTTGTAACTTTACCAAGACTTGGCCAAATTTCTTATCATTTTGATGATTCCAGAACCTTGCAATACACACAAATTCTTATATGCTAGATGATCAACCTTTTCTGGTCGATTTCACACCGTTTCTTTCACAATGCAATCGCATGACCAGAACTCAACTTCATCTTTAAGTCGCTGACTACCGTTAATCAAGTCCATTCGTTTACGTGCAGTTGTCCAAAATGAGAAGTAGATGGCATTCCCCTATATTCGTCAGCTTACGCCCCCTTTAAATTTGATGATGATCAACAAATTATGCTGAGATTTCTACAAATGAAAATCATTTTTATAAGGGAAAAAGTGTCATTTCAAATTTCTGTCTACCGTACCTAATTTGTCTGCTAAAAAGATTTTTTGTGTGTCTTACAGTAAGTTAGAACACAGTAGTAAAGAAGCTTGCTTAATTCAGTTTTTGTTTGCCCCTAAACATAGGGTTGTCAATACTACTCTGGATTTCTTCTTTAAAAAAACATTAGTTTTGTTTTGTGATGGATTCATAGAAGATGGATCAACAACAAAATCATTGCACCTTTCCTTTCATAGCTCGCCCCGCCCATCCTCTTTGAATTGCACAGCATAGCAAGCAGACAGCATGTAGGGAAGCTTGCCAGAGATGCCAGTGATTGCCTAAGTCTTATCCCGTACTGCTAAAAGTGCATGTTCACATCAGTAGACAGGAGTACTGTTTCCTTTTTGAGAAATACAAGCTTTCCTTACCAGATTACATCGAAACGTAATACGGTAGCTCCTTACCCTTGGCTTTCCATGTGCTGCACAACATCACTACACAATGTTTCTACGCAACATCACTATCACTAAGCTATGTGGTTCTTGCAGTTCTTCAAACTTATCAGGGAGTAGAGCTATCTAGTACGAAATCAAACCTATATGAATGTAATTTTTTGTGAAACATATATGTCTTCATCACAAAGAGCTATCACAGTTTTAAAGAAGCTAAATATATAGATATGCCTGCAATTTGTGTATTTCTTTTTATTGTTGAATTGGTCACTTGATTTTTATAATGAGAGAAAACTCTTCCGATTATCATACTAAAATATTATGAATTTCTGTTTCTCTCGAAACAACTTTTCATTGCTATACTGATGACGTAATGTACAGTGAAGTATGATGGATGGCATGTTGCAGCTTGATCCCTCCTTGGGGATTCCCCCTAAAAGGCTTGTATGGCTTATTTTGTTACCTGTGGTAAAGAGATATCCTGTGTTACTGCCTGTTTATAACCAGCATTTCTGACACAATATACCTGTCGTAAAGACATCCTGTTTATCACCAGCATTTCTGACATATCATTTTAGTCAATTTGTATGTACATATGTATGCTGTTGAAACAAGTGGGAAACAATACATCAAACTGACATCAATATACCACAGTGAAATTTCCTTAGAAATAGTGATCTGAAATGACCAGTGACCTTACTTTCTATAATGTACAACTTCCTTTTAAAGTGACTTGGTAACATTGTTCAGATGAGAGAAAATGGTGCTAAGCTAGTGACTTCAATGCTAGATGTACAATTAAAGATAATCTGAAAGTTTGAGTGAAAACAGACCATTATTAATGATAAAAATTGGGAAAAACTGATTTGATCGATTCCTTAATTCTCCCAACTATATTATTACAACTTAAATATATTTAAGGTAAATGAAAATAATCACAAAGCAATGAATTGGCTCTATATACCATTCCAGACTTTTATGTGTTGAAATATTTTTTTAAAAGCCTGTTTTATGTCTTATTTTCATGGAAAAACTGTTGGGGAAAATTCAAAAATGGTTGGGAGAATTTGCTGTTAAAGAGGGTGCCGCACAGTGACGCCTTCAAAGAAATCCATAACTATCATTGTGGTTTGAGAATTTTGTCAGGATTTTTTGCATGTTAGAGGGTTAGTACAGTAGAAGGAATCTAATAAGTAACATTTCATACAAAAATTACGCATTTTTTCATCAACCTTCAACAATGTTACCGAGTCACTTTAAATCCATTTCTTTCTTCTGGTTTCACATTTGTATCATTGTTCTGTTATTATGAGCAACGTGCAGTAACTTGCTCTTAATGTCAGATTTCCCTTCATAACACTAACAAATTGATTGAGATTCTGACAAAGTTTTAAATAGATTTTTTTGGGGGGTGATTTATAGGGATTTATTGTGGATAGGGAAATAGAATTCCTAGTATTTGAGGACAATGATCCATTCTGCCTTTTCATGGAAGGATCGCATTTTTAGTCGGACTTCCCCATTAACCTTTTAATGTGGTTTAAATTGTTCCAATTATTTAGTGCCTCAGATATTTACTCTTTATTGTTGTCCTGACTCATTGACTAATTTGAGTGCTAATTTGAGTGCTAATGTGAAAGCTAAAAGAAAATGTTTACACAAAATAATCTAGACTCATTTGCTCTTATAAGAGGGTTTTTCTCTCAGAAAGGAATAACTGACATGGCATCCATTAAAGGCAGGGCATATAAAGGAAATTCAAAACATCCGATCGAAATCGACAAGGATTAAGCAGAAATGGGGATTGAATCCCTTCTGGCAATGTCTTCCTCTCTAGAAACGAGAACAAGCTGAATTTTCTGTGTCACTTTTCACCAAGTTAAAATACATGCAGGAGAATATGATTTTGAACACCTTCATAATATTTTAAGCACTTTATAAAATGTGGGCTTAAAAAGAATTGGTAGAATAAGTTTTACTTCTCCACATATGTATGCAATTTTTTCTGTTTCATACATTTACAGTACAAGTAAAAAATAGTGCAGAATGGGTAGAAGATTCACATGTTTTGTGGTAGTAGGCCTTTTAAATCACTGAGTATGATGTTATCAGTGAGCTTAAGTTGTAAGCCTGCCAAACATGAGATATCTTGATGAGACCACATGATATGATTTGTGGAAAAAGAAATGCGATTCCATGAAATACAGTACAGATCCATCCTCTTACACATTCTTCGCTTGTAGGTAAATTTGGCAATGCACCTCTTTTGGTCCAAGTCCAAATTGGTCATAATTTTTCTTCAATTAGCTTTTAATGCTATAGGAAGGATACAAGAAATTTATCTATGATGAATATGTTCTGATAAACAACAGTATATTGTATAAATTAACAGGTGTTCTAGAGCCCTTTTAAGGGTTGTATTCTACCTTCTGGCTTTTCCAGCAGAAAAGTATGAAATCTTATTTTCCCCTTCCACTTCTGCTATTAAACATTGTGCATTTCCTACTTAAGGGATAGAAAAAATGTTGTTCCTTTATGATTGTTAAATTGCACACTTCCATTCCATGTTCTAAATACATGTAGGTTTGTGCTTGATAGTATATATATTGCACAATGAAAGATAGTGACTCATTCAATCCCTATCAAGAACAAACTCTGGATGGACATGGCATGCTGCATGCTTGCTCTCCTGTGTTGGGCCAAACTCATGTCTGCACCCAGCCTTTACGGGTATCACTTGTTTCCATGGCAACACTTTTAATCAGGAAATGCAGTGGGGGTTATGATCAGGGAAAGGCGGAAGTTGTACAGTTTAGTCCTGTTGGTTGACCTTGTATTATTGAGGACAAAAAAAGGGAAGGGAAGAAAAGAAATGAAAAGGATTGATTTGCTCGAATCTGTCAAACTTTTTAATATTAAGAGCACAATGACAAATGAGTACAATGACCTGTTTGCCTATTACTTAGAAATGCTTTCATAACCTTATAGAATGTGACAAAATAGAACTCTGTAACTGTATGATTGAGATTTGATAAATTGGATGCATATTATCTTCATAACTAAAAGAAAAAGGAGGAGGGGATTAAAGGCAAATTTAGAACATACATTTACAATGTAGCTTCTGCTTGATGTCTATTTAACTTTTAAGTACTGTAAAACAAACACTTTGATGCCCTAAAACTCTTTGAATGGCTATTTTTGCTCTGGACAAGAACTTTTGTGAATTCAATTATTTTGCTTTGCAAACTTACATGAACCTCGACCAGCTGTGAAATTGATTAAAATTTGTGGTTTAACAATTGGAACATGGTTACTTCAGCTCATATCCTGAATTCAGTATACCAGCAATGACAATATTATGCCCATTTACACAGCCGAAACAACATTTCAAGAAATCATTGATTTTGTGGACTGCCATTTACATTACCTGAAAAACCCATTAAAAAGATTAAGTGTTTGATCAGTCCGATTCTTTTTGTGAAAAGTGCACATGCGTGACTTATTGCTGCTGTGCATGACCAAATTGTACCAAAGTTTCGAGAGTGGTCATGTACACTACTAAAATCTGTGACATTTTGGTGACAATCCAAGAGGTTGATTTTTTAAATTTCAGTTTTTCGTCATGTATGCTATGCAACTATAAAGGGAATGTTAGAAAAATTGATGATTTTTGCTTGCATTGTAAATGCAGCTAATGTGAAAATATTTGACATCAGTGCAATGACATCAAATTTTCAGTAATCTGTGCTTGTGTGTGTGTACACTAAAATGTGTGAACATTGAGGAAATATATTCTCTTCCTGAACCATTTCCTCTCTTGAAATTGGGACTCAGGGGGAATTCCTTAATATGCAATTATGCTGGTTGTGTACATGCACTCACACTAGCCAAATTCTCAGAATTTCACAATATACAGTTCATCGAATATTTATTTAGGGTAGATTATAACCAGTGTGATCAGTCATGCCAAAAACACTTGGCGAGTCAGACCATTTCATTTGAAAATGAGATGGAATCTATGGTTTGAACTTATACAAAACAATAGGTATTTCAAGAAGATATATTAATATGTATGATGAACAACTTGGTGATTTAAGATGGCGCCATTAGGTAATATGGAGTGAATTTTTCTCATTCCACTTTTAAAGCTTTAAATTATACAGGAATCACCAACTGTCCATATGGATTGGGACTTAATTTTGTCTGAAACAAAACCATTTGTAAAATACGTTTTCCTCCATTTTGGGTAGATTATGAATCATGAGAAGGCTTCAATGTCTTGGTATTATTTACAATTTTACATTGTCAGTGGCAAGTTTTTTTTTATAGTTATTATTTAATTATTATTTTTCTTTTTTAAAGATCTACTCTTGTATCTGTTTATGAAAAATTCATACAGGAACATGGTGTACTTGTATTTGGCATCATGAAGGTGTGGTCCTTATTCCATATCAAAAAGCATCCTGTCTTCCATACTTATTTCAGTAAAAACTATTCACTGTAGCAAACATCTTATTTCAATAAGGCTAGGCACAGACTTTTACATAGAGCCACAAGATAGCGACTGGATAGCGAGCGAGTGGGAGGTGGAATAATTGTGCCAATATTGCACTCTTCTTTGCAGAAAGAGTGACAAATGCAATTTCCATATTTCCATCATCACTAATTCATGCTAATGGGTCTATCAGGTATCATTTAGAATGGAGCAAGTGAAATTAAGCCTGCTTCTCATTTACGCCCAAATTAATAGATTTTGTGCTCGTGTGCTGAAGATGGAAAAGATCAGGGCTGCCTCAGTGTTAAGGAAAGCTGTGCATACATATGTGCACACAATTCATAGATAAATGATACTGCATGATAAGTATGATTTACATGGAGCTGTATGTTGTTCATTGCACGAACGCATCTCGGCAATGTTGCACTACTGCACACAAACTGTTGGTACATATGGACAGTAATGATTGTTTTTATTAAGTACTGTACATGCTCAATGTATTGGCTTTAATCCAGTAAAATTACTGGGAAAACATTCTGCTTGTCATTTTTTATATTCTTCTCTTGAATCACTCTTATGTTTTTTTTAATTTTTAGGGTTTTGGGAAGAAGATTGATTAGAGAGTATTTACACATTAAGAATGTTCTAGCGATGCCAATGATGAGAGCATATCGAGGCTGCCTGCTTGGTTGTTCGAGGGTAGATCATGTTTGCATACTGGCAGCAATCAATGTGGGGGCATGGGTTATGCATGGCTAGACTCGTTCGTCTTAGTGGGTGAAACTGGGACAGGTTTAATTGGACAGTGGGATGAATCGAGGCTCGTTTATGCCGACTGCATCATGAATTTAAGACCGCTATTGCTGCCTGAATACCAAATTTATGATACCTGGATGGTATGTTTGTCAGTCAGTGGTGATATACCAGAGGAACGGTAGAGCATAATCTCATTCTGTACATTCTGCACAATGTCAAGGCACCCTATTATCTACCAGGGGTATGTGTAAAAAGTCATATATGATATATATTTAGAGCTGCATGTACCTGTAAGCCTACAGTAGATGGTCATATAGTTTTGGCTTGTTGATTCATTGAGCAAAAAAGGTATTTGTGTACAGTATAACCTGTTATTTTTTGCAAAATTTGCATTTTGTTGTACTTGCACATACATGTGTGATGTGTAATGAGTGAAAATGAGCCCGTAATGCAATTACCAGCTTGTGTTGTTAGTTACCCCGAAAATAACAACTCACAAAATCCTTCTGTGTCTGTCTGTGTCATCTGTGAAAATGTTTATGTAATATCGAATAGCCTTCAGTGGGATGCAAGGGTATCTCCCACGGCACGATGAATGAAATATACTCATGGTGAGTGCGATATATCCATACATCCCACAAAGGAACAGCCATTCATTATTATTAATTATATGAAACCCAGTACATCAATTTGCACCTTTACATCTGTTTTTGTAATTACTTGCACATTAAACCACTTAAAGAAAATATATTTTGTCCTTTCCATGGCACTTAATTGCAATGTTTGCACATGCACATCCATTGTTGTACCTTTTGCGTTTATAAATGCTTATTCCCCTTTTTTATGAGTTTAATAGTGTGCTTCAAATATTTTTTGCATTTAAGACCCTCTACTTCTGCTGTTACAGCGTGTCATAGTTTATGGGCGGGTCCCTGGCGGTTCAGTGACTAAAGGATTCATATGTACATGTACACATAAGTAGTTAATAATGCAATTGTTTTTTAAGAGTGCAAAAGTTTACAAAATGTTATGATTTTATAAGTCAGTCTACATTTTCTCTTTGCTGCAGGTAAATTCCTCCATCCCATCTTGGACAGTAGAATGACAATCTTCAGAAGAGACGATCAGTAATGGTTCTATAGCTATCGACTCAATTCGAAATCACACGACACATCATTAGGCAGCCATCACAAGTCGCAGTTGACAAATTCAAAGGCTGAATCAGGTTTGTACAGTCTCTGTGATTTAAACAAATAACACTTTTTTACTACAGCCACGGAAATCTACCATGGGTAGGATCATTTTATTTCTTTACTCAGAAGGAGTACTTCAGAAATGACTTCCTTCAGAATTGACACGGCCAAAAAAATGATGTCGTAAGGTGTAATATGCTAGCATTTCTGTATCTCATAGCACAGAGCTCATTGAATATGCGCAAGTCCTTTATTGTGCGCAGTTGCCATTTATTGAAATGTTTTTAAAAAATTGAAAAGAAGAGGCATTAGCCCCGCCCCTCCTTATTTGCCACTGCTGCCGATAAAATTTTAAAAAGAGATGTGAAATGTAACTTTGCTGGCAAATTTAAGCAAATTGAATGAAAAGGAGAGCTCTTCCTGAATTTGAATTATCTGTATTTTATGCTGAATACAGAAAATGGGGCCCCACCCGCTAATTCTTGCATGGACAAGCCTGTCCACATCACATTGTCTTTTTGCCAGTTCTTGGTTTCTCAGAAAACAATGATACTCCTCTCTGTTCCTCTCTTGGCATTGGCCCAATATGGAAATAGATTTGACTGGATCTAGCTTAAAATTTGATGATTCAAAATGCTGCTTTTCCAGAGTGCATTGATATATAGAAGAACATGACTGTACATGTATATATTTCTTTCCACGAGGTTACAAAGTGAAAGATTCCTAATTTACTAAATTATAAGAACAAATCCAGTGGAAGAAAAACAATTGTGCAACTAGACCTCTATATTTTTAATGATTTTACTGCATTGTACAATGCTTTTTAATACATAAATATTAATCATGTTTGAATTTTACAGTATTGATACTTGATAGTAAATAAACCAAAAAGATTTAACTGTTATTGTTCTTAGATTTGCACACCATCATGTTGTGTGAATGGGCCCTGTGCAGGATTGTATTTTAGTGCTCATCCAAGATTATTTTGCAGAACTTGGTGCGATTGTGAAGTATTTGAAATAATTTGATTAATATAATGTGTTGAAAAAATTATGATGGGTCGAACAGTATAACTGATGTTGTGTGTCCCTGATCATCCAAAAATAGATTGAAAAAGCTAGAAGCCAGTCTTGAGAAGAACTTTAAATTCTTAAGCAGGTAAAGATTGCAAAATATTTGCACAATGTTAGTGACAGTTTTGGGTAAGCAATTTTAAGCTTCTCTCGACCAAATCCACTCTGTTTCAACTTGATTGTGTGTGATGCAGAACTAAGCACACAAGCCTGCATGCACCGCTTTCTACTGTATTTTTGCTAAAATTTAAATCTATGCTTCATACAAAGTATTTAGACCAAGACCTTAGTGTTCCATAAAAACAGAGACTTCATTAGGAAGTCCACCCTGACATGAAGTTAATCTTTAATAGAAGCATAACAAATAGAGAAACAAAAGTTTTTTTGATTAAATGCCAATTTATTAGCGATCCAGTGACGTATCAGGCGAGGTCTTTTATCATTTTGCTCTCTACTAAAATGTATGTGTGAAGTTTCATATTCTTCATAGAAAATATTGAAAGGTCTTGAGTGCGATACAAGGGTATATCCGATGTGCTGATGAGCATATTCATGAATCGGCACAATTGAAATGTTCTTAAAGCGAGTGCACTATACCCTTGTATCCCACAAAAGAAAAGCCATTCAATATTATTATTATTGTATAAACCTAGTACTTCAATTTTCACTATTATACATCTTTTTGTTTTACATTAACTCTTTCATTTAAACACAGAGAAAAACATGTTCTGTCCTTAAACAAGCATTTTGCAAGAGTTGCATGCATTCATGTACATTGTACATCCATTAGCTTGGCCTTTGCATATTCATATCCGTCATCCAGGCACTTTTTCAGAAACCATGAAATATTGTTTTGAATTGCACAGGGATCCAGATGCTTTTGTGCAGAGTGTGAGATACATTGATTTTTCTTGTCGGTGTAAATCCATTTGTACAAATAGTAATCAATCATAAAGGCCCCTAGATATAATGATTATGGCACATTGATAATGATACACAGCCCCTATATGGAAGAAATGTATTCCTTCATCAACAACTAAGAAAATGGAAATTTAAGAGAAAACATTTCTGTACAGAATTGAATTGAATTGAATTCGCATTTATTTCATTCTCGATTAAAAATTACATTGATACAAAAGATACAAAATTATTCATGAACAAATTTAGAAATGAAATGGGGAACTACATAAATAAAGCCCTTAGGCCTTGTACACGCATAGTTCCCAAAGCATTCATAGCCTGTGCAGAACAAGTGCAAGAGGACCTCACATGTTAAATGTACGTCACAAAGTTGCCAACTTGTTTGATTGCAACTTAAAAAATGTATAAGTTCATTATGTTTTATCTTAATTTGCTCAAACTTTCACTGATCTTTTTTCTCTGGTTTTATTGAAACCAAATGAGGGTGAACTTCCCTTTAAGACCCAGCATCAAATTTAACTGAAGAACAAGGACCAAGGGGAATACTTTACTGCCATTACTATTTTGAAAACTTGGAGTTCTTGTTCGTGAGCATGAGGGTGCAATGATTACAATGCACAGCCTATAGTCTATATCATGGAAATAAAACATCTCGGGGACGTAATGCGTGTCAAGAGGGATGCCTGAGATCTCTGCATCTCTTTAGAGTTACAATGCAAACATTTATAAGGGGAGGAACGCTCAATCACCCATACATGTAAAAAAAAATTGGAGGCTTGCAGTAGATTTGTCTTATTATTCTTTGCCAGTAGAGGGAGTCCTCAAAATATCCATTTTGAACAGTCAGAGCACAACATTCTTTGAACTTTGAAAAATCAGGAATTGTACTCCAATTGATTTGAGATCAGCTCATGTGCATGTAGGCCAATCTACATGTATTTCTAATGTACTCATCTTGTTAGCCTACCTACTGGCTCGTGCCCCCCCCTTTTTTTTGAAACCCAAGTGGAGTACACAACTACAAGAGTTTCCTTTTTGTTGTTGCCCCAGGTGATAACCCCCACTTTTGCTTGTCAGAAAATTTTAGGAATATTCTGCTCCCCCCTCCCCCCCCCCCCCCCCCCTTCCACAAAATCCTTGATCTGCTCCTTTGCCTAGATGTGCTGAATATGGATATAAAATTAATCATTTTTTCATCATTTAAAAAAAAAGAGGAAGATTCCCTACATGTTTATTCTATTTCTTGATTGTATGTGTATCCATTTATGTATCATTTGCATGCATAAACAATATCAAGTCTTCACATACGAAGTATAGAACTAGCAAGAAGTGCAAAGCCTACTCCTGTATATACATATACATGTACATGCACAGTATGTGACAGATTTGTAATATAGGGCAAAGTTTAGCCCCTAATTCCAATGCATGGTTGGAACAAAATGTTCGGAGCGACTAGATTTAAAGGTCAGCATAGCCCCAGAGTCTGACAGAACAAATAGCAAGGCTAATATCTCGCATCTTGCGGGCGAATTTTCCTCTCTGCCCGGTGGAGAGGAGGACGACATCGAGCGAAGCATGCTCACCGAAATGTCACCAAAATGTCAGGGAATGTTGGCATGCTGGTAGAATGTAAACTTGGTCGTTGAAGAAGAAGAGAGAAGCAATGGGGGGTTGTGTGGTGTTGCAAATCAGACAGGTCCTCTTCTTGTTTAAAACTATCATGATATTAAAGCACTTTGGAAATGAACCTTGCCGGATAATGACAGGTGTATGAATAATTTTTGAAAGAAAGTATGCTTCATGTCTTGGATATATTATTCATGCACATGATCATTGATGGGTAAAAACGTGAAGCATTGATTCCCTCATTGATAATAATGTTTAAGAAAATTGTCATGGTTTCTTAATGGCACTGATCGGTCGCTGTTTTATTACGGTGTTCATAACTTCATATGTACATGTACATTTGCACATGTAACTTGGGCAATATATTTACACAAAGATTGATTGAACATACATAGTTACATACAGCTCAAATTGTCAAGTTTTGTGTTATATGTCAGAGTAACACAGTATTAAAAATGTCAGACATTATCATGAAATGTCACTCATTGTGACCCACATTTCAGTCAGGCCCATAATAAGCTGTGGCAGATTCGTTGAATAAGATTTTCATGAAAAATGAAAATTGGCTCTTGATCTTATAGTACACAATTTCATGTTCATCGGTGATCGCTTGCTAATATCTGAAATTTCGTATAAATCATGCTCATCTGCAATATAGATTTGATATTTATATTTGTTATTTATATTTTATACTTCTACATTGCTGCATACCTGTATATGTATGTGCAATGGCACTGTCAAGCTTCCACAGCCCAGCCTTGTAGATGTAGCATGTGTTGTGCTGTCTTGTACATAACCCATTGGCCAGCGACATGACTACACTTTGAAGACAGATCTCTTTCTAGCTTTGTCATAGATACATGTAGTCTCCCAAAGAAATTCAACCTTTGCCTGCCTACCTATAGTATGATATCTTCGCATGTATATGATCGAGTGCATGGTAAGGAACTTCATATGGTACTTTAGGTTAGGCAATTGTCTATCTTTAACCAAATAGCATGGTGAGTTATAAATCATGGATGTCTATTAACATTTGGATCATGGTATGTTAAGATCTTGTCTCTACTCAAATTCATGATGCATGTCTGACATTAGTCTACTTTTCACAATACAAAGTGAATATGAGAAAAAAAGCATAGGGCTGTTCCTTTTACACCTGTTCAGCTGGTTCGCTACAGGTTACAGATTCATGAGACGCACCTTGTTGAAAGTTCTGCTCAGTCTCTCTTTCTCTTCATCCAGTCTGCATGCATCCCTTCTATATATAATTCATGGTACTCCCACATTTGATGGATTCCTCTTGTAAAATGATTATAAGCTCATTCTGTTTTCTTTTGTTCTGATAGAATAATAATAATAATAATACAAATATTTATAAAGCGCAACTATCCATTTCTAGAGATGCTCAAGGCGCATACAAATAATTTAAATTAATATTCAACATAAGATTATTATTTAAAAAAATTAAATGTTAACTTGCATTAGATCACACAACTTCATGGTGCCAAGGTACATACAATGTAACGGAGTTTGGAGAAAATCGGATCTTAAAATAGTAGCAAAATGAAAAAAACTTGAAAAAGGATGCTTAAAATTAATGAGACATGTAGATGGAATGCAAAAATCCGAATTCATTACACATTCAAATATATCTTATCTTGCTTTTCATATCATATTTTACAATTAAACATTAAAAAAGAAGTTGGTACTTGGTACTTTGTATAGATTGGATGGACTCACAATAGAAATCATACTCCGTGTCACTTAGTTTATGCAATATATTCATTGGATCAAATTACTCATCTTCCATCACCTCGTCTGGGTGATTTTATTCCAGAGGCCAAGGCCAAGAGAGAAGTAGGCTAGATGGTCATTGACACAGAGTTGAACTATAGACAACGCTATTGCTAACCTCCATGCCTGTGTATTTCTCTATTTACATTACATCTATAGAGATGCCAACCAGTATGATTTTATCCTATTTAGTACGAAAATAAGAGGGAAATACGATAATACGATATCGCCTCTTGAAATACGATTTATCATCTTTCAAAAAAATATTTAAAAAATATTTAAAAAATAAATAAATAAATAAAGGAAAAACCTCATAAAATTCATAAAATATTTACAAGTAGTTTTGGTGAAAATCTGATTTCTCTCTCCAAAATCTGTTTTTTTAAAGGATATTTAGTCTGTTTTTGTGTCAAGAGGTTGGCATCTCTCTGTACAATAGGCTCTTTTCAAGTACAATTTTACCCCGTCCTATAAGTTCATTACACAGGTAAGACAATTTCCACTGGGTACAAGAAGACATATATTGTAAACTAAAAACAAAAAAACCCAATTAATTACAAAAAAATACAGAAATGTGTCATTGCATCTGTAACTTTCAAGGTCTAGAGCTGTGATCATGGCTTAACGGCGGCGCTATGGCTTTGGAAGGTGTTGGGCTGAAGCAGTCGTATTTTATGGGCACAATCATAATACCATGAACATTGGTATTCGTCCATAAACAGGCCATGTACAAGGATAACAACATTTTGTGCATGACAGGGATATACACAGGTAGACATTTTTGCGAGTTGTTTTTGTAGTAGTACAGCCTACTTACAACACATATTCATGCTTGCATTGCCTCGTTAGGCTCGTTTTCACACAGTGTTAAATTTGTGACATTACAACTTGAATTTGTGAATTCTGTAAAGTAATACCCTCATGAAAATGTAATGACAGCTCGTACAGTATTTACTTGCTTTAGCAATCATGGACCATAATAAATAATTTCTTCAAAAAGCCAAAGAAATCTATTCATTATTTCAATGAGGGGTATTTACTAACAAGGAATGGGTGATAGTACTGTAAATTAACCGGAACATCAAAAATTGGAACATCAAACAAGCACAGTTTTGTGTTGCATTTTCCTAAACATATCTAAACCAAAGTTGTCAGATTGTGGCTTCATAGTTTCATATCTTAACACTGATAAGGCCTGTTTTCACTATCTCGAGATTGCCAAATATCCAGCTATTTGAACTATCCCGATCGCTAACTATCCAGCTAATTTGCGTCTTCATCAGACCGATGTAGCAATTTGAAGGATATTTGGTCGGGGTTGTCATCCCAAGATATCTTGGGAAAGTTTTCAAAATATCCCACTATTTGGCAAAATATCCAGCTATTTGTCCTGTGCGTCTTCACCTGACCGAAGACTCGCACTATGCGCTAACGCTGAGCAAAATATCTCAAGCTAATTTCTCAAGGTCGAGTTTCAAGTTTCGACTTCGAAGCTCAAGCTAATGAAGACGCGATTTGTAACTTCGGAATTATTTCCCAAATCAGAAATAGCGGGCTATTTGGCAATCTCAAGATGATGAAGACGCGCCTATAGAGTATTATTTGAATTTCACATGTATTGTGAAATGTGTTACATACATGTACATGTACATGTGCGTGGAGTTCATTAACAACTTTTTAAATGCAAATTTTTTAAATTTACATATACTGTATATAAATTTCTGTTTCTCACGTTTTCTGTCTTCATTGTAATCAACCATAGAATATACAATTTCTTAGAAATTGCATGCCTATCAAAAGACCATCATGCAGTTTGATTGATTGTAAGTTTCTTTAGTATATATATATATGAGAGAGTTGTAGAAGGAGACTATCCAGTAGGGAATTGACATAGTTCTTAGCTGACCAGCATTCCACACATACCAGAGTGTTGCATGTATCCTATCGGCCATCGGTAGCACCCTACCTCACATCTACAAATTCACTTGCACAAATATTGGGTCATCGTGATGTTGAGCCGGTATGTTTCTATCTCTCTGTCATTGGTTCAGTATTTAGATTTGAGTTAATGTAGTTGTATTGGGAGTGCTATTAATTTGTATCTTGCCCAGGTGAGAAAAGCTATGTACTTCACTAAGGTTGAATAGGCATGAATTACAAATCTTGTGATTGCTATTCTCTTATACAGGATTATAAAGGACATTTATGCAGAAGGTACATTATAAAAACATCCATGTGGACTTAAATTCCTTTAAAACTTTTGCAATCAGGATCATTGACTGTTTTTTACATGTAGAATTTGGTTCATTTTTCTATGCATATTCAATTCAAAAGTGTTGTTAGGGTCTTGTGATAGGTTCTGAAAAAATATAATTCTTATGTTCTACAATCGGCCTACATGTATTAAAAACGTAATGTGTATTGTCAAGCAAACTTAATAGATGAAAGTTAGATGTGGGATAAGATAAGATGGTGAAAATGTTAACTATTGCTCAACAGCTCCTTTATACAAACCCATTGGTGGCATTTCACGTACCTGTACATGTCTTGGCAGTGTGTCAAAAATCTCTTTTGGTTAAGTTCCAGATGCAATTTGGTCAGCCATAGAGCCCCACAGGCAGCCAGATCAATTTGTATTGGCCTAGATTTACACCCAGTCTTGGTAAAAATTAATGTGACCCAACTCCCCTCAGAGACCTACATGTGTCTCACCAGTGAATGCACTGGCTATGTTACTCATGGTTAATGTATAAATGGGAACTGATTGTATGAAAAATAGGCATATGCGAAGGACATTAAAAGAAAAAGTAAATGCATATGGTCAGATGCTGTAGTGATTTTATAGGGTATCATTTGGCATTTAACAGGCAATCGCAGTGTTAGAGTTTTATAAGCAATGAATTTTCACTGAATACACATTTGAAGAAAACCGTTGTGATACTTGTTCTTGTATTGCATTTGCATGGTAAGCAGTTTCAGGAGACATCAAATGTGACACTAAAACATCTCCTTTGCATACACACAGAATATATATGTTTTTCACAGATTGTGTACTTTCTTGACACTCAAGCTACTTGTAGAGAGAGAAAGGAGAGGAAGAAAGAGAGACAGATACATAGATAGATAGATAGATAGATAGATAGATAGATAGATAATAGATAGATATATACAGTGAGAGTGAGAGAAAGAGAGAGAGGGTGAGAGAGGAAGGAAACAAAAAAAGGAGGGGGTACTCTATTCACATCTTCAGATGATAAACATTAGACAGCCATTGATAAAGTCATTTTAAAAATGTAAAAAAGTGAGGAATTTACCATCTTCTGTGCCTTCATTGTCATATAAATTGAAGATAAAGGTCTTCTCATAGTGTATGTGTTTCTGAATTAAGCTCAAAAAGCGATATCTAATTACATGATTTTGAACCTCTTATCAGTGCTACTACCAATAACAGTAATGAACATGCAAGATAGTCTTTGATTTGTAATTATTGTTTTTTGTAAAAATAGTCTTGTTTAGTAGTAGATCATGAAAGACGTAGCTGTGATAATTTTTTTTAAAGGTGACAGTACTACAGTTGCAAAATATTACCAATTAACAATTATTGTTAGTAAACACGTATTATGCAATTACTTTTGGAAGATTAGAAATTATTCATGTTTTCAGTAGCATTAGACAACATCTACAGTTTCTGAGGAAAAGAACAATTTTGATGTATACCTACATGAAGGTGTTTATGTTTGTGATTATGCATGCACAGATACATCTCCATGTCATAAAATCATTATCATTGCATGAAGCATGATATCATGCATCATATAAAGAAGAAGCTTATTTGTTGCGGGGGAAAAAATTGTGCATTACGTTAACCTAAATATTTGCAGTACCTGGAAAACTATTCCCACTTACGAAGCCTCTCTTCTTAAACCAACCATGAATAAAAACAAAAAAACAAAACATTACAGAGTGTCAGAGTCTCGTACGATGTTGTAGATTGGATGTAATAATGCATGAAGTTCATCAGTGTGCGAGGAAAGGGATGTATGTACCTCCTCTTACTTTCCATCTCCCCTCTATGTTGCATCAATCTCCTCTCCGTTTCCTCTCCCTTGTCTAGTTTGCTCCCCACCTCCATATTCTTGCCTCATGAATATTTTTGTTTGTTTCGCGCATATATCTCTCCAATATTCTTCTCCTCTTTCTTTTTTCTCCCTCTTACCTTTTCTTCATCACCCTCTTTCATTCCTGCCCCCCCCCCTCTCTCTCTCTCTCTCTCTCTCTCTCTCTCTCACTCTCTCCCTTTTCCTCTTTTATGGTAGGGACTATGTTATGCAGTAAGTTGCTGAAGATGAAAGCTATGTAATGATGACATTATGGTTTTGGTAGAAGGCCTGTAGTTTCAAGTTGACGTTTTGAGAAATAATTTCAGCTACCTTCCAGTGAAGTTGTAAATCTTCTTATAAAGTTCTTCTTCAAAACATGTTGCATTTCACATTTTATGTGTATGCAGAATAAAAGCTCACATTAATACGGCCATTGGATTATAATGACATTTACATATTTTCAATTGTTCTGGTAATCTATTTGAATTTGATAGTTCTCATCATTCTACATTGCATATTGTAGTGAAATGTGAAGCAGGGTTTGCTTTACACAGCACACATAGCTTCCTTATAATATCTTTTTACAATTTTCTCTCCGCTTCTTTCTCGAACAAAAAAAAACAGACAGATAAAAAATCCTTACCTCCGAGTTACGAAATGTACAATAGAGTACTTTGGCATTCACTGATGGTGATATGAATGTACTTTTCCCTCCTTAGACTTTCAGATTGATACTGCTATGAAACTTAAATGCCACAGAGACTCTTTCTTTCCCGCATGAGTGGCAGATAGAAAGTAGGTCATGTGACAAATAGGTAACTCTACCACTTGTGCCTTTTCAAGTAGAAGGATTAGGTAAAACCCCTTTCTGTTATATCATTCTTTATTGTGTACTTTTGTTGTCTTCAGGTCTGCTGTCTTAAAAATGTGTGCTTTACCGATGAAATATAATGAGGCATGATACACAAAGAGCATATGCATTTTAGAGATGGAGATGTGAAAAGATGTTATGTCATTGAAAGGCATGGTATGATATTGCTGATGAGAAAATGTGTGTATTAAAGGGGAGAAAAAAATTGACAGTAAAAGAAGTGCTTGCAGAAGAGGTAGAGTTTCCTGTGCCATTGAGTGGGAGTATGAGGAAGGAAAAAGAGAAAGAGTGAGGACAAGAAAGAGAGAGAGAGAGAGAGGGGGGGGGGGGGCGGAGAATGTGAAAACAAAGAAAGATACTAGGCCTACCATAAAACACTATATTTAGGAGAGGTTGACATGATGTAAGCAGTCGGTATCAGAATGCATTTTTGAAGTACTGTCAAGATGACAAAAAGACCCCGAGACTAAATTTACAACTGCTTGTTGAATTGCACACCCCTGTTGCATTGATGTAATTTAATTCGATTTTTTTCCCCTCTCAACCTTTGTGTATATACATGTATGAAAATCCAAGACAAGTGAAGCTGGTGATGAAAATGTCAAGCACTCACTCCAGTTGAGCGTCAGAATGTCAACCATTAATAATTTCAAGCAGTTAAAAAATGGGCCGACCATAGCAAGAGAGAGAGAGAGAGGGGAAGAGAGAAAGAGAGAAAGAGAGAGAGAGAGAGGTGGGGGGGGGGGGGGGGAGAGAGAGAGAGAGAGAGAGAGAAGGAAAGAGGGAGAGAGAGGGGGAGGTAAGAGACAATAAGAAAGAAATAAACAGAGGGAGAGAGAGAGAGAGAGAGAGAGAGAGAGAGAGAGAAAGAAACCGAGGGAGAGAGAGGTAAGAGATAGAAAGAAAGAAATAAACAGAGGGAGAGAGAGAGAGAGAGAGAGAGATAAGGGAAGAGAGAAGGAGAGAGAAAGAGGAGGGGAGGGGGAAGAGTAGAGAGACAGAGATATATAGAGAAAGGTTATCTATCAGCTAGATGAAATCTGTGTATAGTTTAAGGTGACTTGAGGGGGACCTTAAAATGTTTTGGAGTCATTTGCTTTCCAATACTGTTAGAAATTTTTAAAAATTGTTTATATTCTGATGTGGATGTACATTATCTGCCATCACCAAGATGGAGCAAATCTATCAAATATTAATTCTGACAATTTCTGACTGAGAGTGTTACCAAAATGAATTATTTTGTTTCAGGGCAAGAGGCAGTGAACTTAGTTAAATTGTTTAGTGTAGCACTCGCATCACTGCATTAATCCAAATGGCATTGATGGACTTGGGTGTATTTGTTTGCTGGAAATAAACTGAGGCCACAATTTGAAAGCAAGGCACAGTGTATTAGAGTCTAATTGAACTGTACATTGCCAATCACTAATATGTTATATTTCTTATTTAGACAGTTATTGACATTTGTGAGGTATTTTCATTCTTTCTTCTTGTCTCTTTTGTAGTGCAATGAATATTTCTATTCTTCATATTTATAAACCCTAAAATTCACCTTTGTGTTCATCTGTTTGCACATACGTGAGACTACAGGAACCTAATGTACGAGTTGTTTTGTAGTAATGGATTAATTAGATTACATTAGTGTAATCCACATGTAATGAAATTAGATGTGACGCCAGGCTAGACATTTGGTGATCTGTATGCGGCTATGATACCAGTGGATGTTTTTCCTCATCCTTTTCATGTTAAACACATCAATTTACTTGTAGAGTGCTTTGTTATCTTGGTCGGTATGGTTTTAAAAGCAAGATATAATTCCCCCTCATCTCAGAATGTATACTGCCATGTTTCATTAACAAATAGTGGAAGGGAATGTACATATGTATTCATTGGCATCTTTGATATTTTTCCGCCTTAAATTGAATAAAAACAAAAGATGTCTCACATTTTGATTTTAATTGATTAGACAAAGAGAAAAATATATGCCATATTGATTGCACGATCAGGAATCAGAATTAGATAAAGCAATGTATTTTTCTAGAATGAGATCTAATAAAATTATTTTATCAAGCTGTGATTTCTTTTGTCTTTTTTCTCTTTCAATACAGTGCAATCTCTCAGGACACAAACATTAAAAAGTAAGTGTACTTTGTCATTATTACAATCTTAATATTTTAACACATGTCATAAATTTGTTTAGTATTGCGAAGAATATTTGCAGCTTAATGATAATTGATAACTATAATTCAGCTTTTTACCTATTACCAAAAGCTCTTGAAATAGGATGAGAAACATTTGATTAATGAGACAAATAGTCTAAAATGCAGCTACAGAGATAAATTTATGAGAAGAAATTAAGAAACTAAAAACGGGTGTTTATAATTTAACTTTGTTTTGAATAAATTATTTAACTAGAATGGTATTATTATGGATTTCTTATATTTTTCTTAAAGATATAGTTACGGCTGTTTGCAAGCTATGGCTAGTCTAAACTTTACTATACATACACACATCTTCAAACTGTCAAAATGATATCATTATAACATATGAATACAATGCTGAATGAAGAGGTTGCTAAAAAAAAAAATGGAAATGAAAATCTAAATCTATATATTTTTATGCCTCCGCCACCGAAGGTGGTGCCGGAGGCATCATGTTTTTGGGTTGTCCGTCCGTACGTCGTACCGTACGTCCGTCCGTACGTCCGTCCGTACGTCCGTACGTCCCGTTTGACCGTTAACACAATATCTCAAGAACCATTTAAGATTTAAACTTAAGACTCGGGAATAGTATTTATCACCATAGGAAGACGATCTGATCAGATTTTGGAGTACGTAGGTCAAAGGTCACAGGTCACAGAGGTCAACTTATGAAATTCCTTGTATTGAGTTTGTTAGCGCGATATCTCAAGAACCATTTGAGATTTAAACTTCAAACTTAAGGATAGTATGTATCACCATAGGAAGACGATCTGATTAGATTTTGGAGCACGTATGTCAAAGGTCAAGGGTCACAGAGGTCAACTTATGAAATTCCATACATTGAGATTGTTATCATGATATCTCAAGAACCACTGGAGATTTAAACTTCAAACTTAGTGATAGTGTGTATCACTATAGGAAAACAATCTGATTAGATTTTGGAGCACGTATGTCAAAGGTCAAGGGTCACAGAGGTCAACTTATGAAATTCCATACATTGATCATGATATCTCAAGAACCACTGGAGATTTAAACTTCAAACTTAATGATAGTGTGTATCACCATAGGAAGACAATCTGATTAGATTTTGGAGCACGTAGGTCAAAGGTCAAAGGCCACAGCGCACATTATGAATGCAAAAACAGCTTGTGATCGCGTTATCTCAAGAACCGATTGATGGATTCATGCCAAAATTAGGTCATGTTTGTTACTTGCAGAGCCAATGAACTGAGTAGATTCTTGGTTCATAACGTCAAAGGTCAAAGGTCATGGGCCCATTATGTATGCAAAAATAGCTTGTGAACGCATTCTCATTAGAACTGACAGATGGATTACTATTTAACTCAGAACATCTTGCAGAGCCAATGAACTGAGTAGATTTTATGGTCATGAGGTCAAAGATCAAAGGGTCATATATGTATATGAGAAATTGCTTGTAATCACAATATTCTGAGAACCTGTCAATGGATTACCATTGAACGTGAATTCAATTTTTTTTTTCTGTTTTGGTTTGTAAAATTGCTCTATAACGGAGGCATCATTTTCGACTGCGCGCAGTCGAATTCCATCTAGTTTTGATATCAATTTTATTTCTGTTTCCAACAAAACATCAATTATAATAATTTACAAAAATTAAGGAATATATATTATCAGAGGGTTCCACTAAAAAGCAATGAGTGTTCAATTGTGGACCCCTCAAATAATAAGTAATTAAATTAACAAATTTGTAACTACAAAAAGAAACTCTCTGTTGAGAGCTAGATGGGAATTAACTCATATAATCTTACACAGCGTTAATGCCCATCTAGCACTCAACATGTGAATCATCATTACTTTTTGACTTGTGCTATGCCCTTTTTCCTTCATCATCCTAAAAACCACTCAATGTGACAAAGATATTGCTGTTTCATTGAGTGTGAACATTATCATACTTAAAAAGAATTGTGGTAGAAGCGTGTATCAGATGCAAACAATGTTCTTAGCTACATTTAACAAATGTTAAAAAATTGAATGTTACACGCATTTTTTAGTATTCTGTTGTCATTGTAGATGACAAACATAAGTCATGCTTCTCACATGATCATGATAACTGAAGAAAAAAATCAGGACTTTTATTAGCCTAAGAATGGTGTGAAAAACACAAGGATTACCCATTTATTTTTCACACCATTCCATATTTGATTAGTTAATTTACTACTTTATAACACACCTAATGGTATATTGTTGTATAGTGCCCCCATCATTTGCTGATGAATTGATATTCCTTTCTTTATCCTTTTTCTCTCCCCTCTTTTCTAGTTCCATAACCCAACCATATTTTTCTATCCAAACATGAGAGAATGTCACTTGCAATCCCCCGATAAATGTCAAAGGACTCTGCAAGATGAATCGCACATCAAGTCAACTCTGTATTTTTAATATGTCACTCTCTTGCCTTTGGCGATCCAAATCATTTGGGAAGATTTTTTCTTTCTATTTTACCGAACACCTACAACTGAAGGAGTCTTGCGCATACCCAAGCTCTATTTATTCCCACTGCCACCGATGTTCTTACGGAGCAGCTTTCCCATTTAGAAATGAAAATAGGCATACAATAGATGTGCTTCAGATACTACCAGAGCACTGATAATAAGGGGTTTGCACCAGCCAAGATGGTGCTGTATCATGGTCACAGAATGATGGAGAGTGCAGTGAGAAAGCACATCAATAATTCTTTCTTTCATCCTCTTTAAAGTTGTAGAAGAGACAGAAGGGTAGTTTAGCCGAGGAGACGTAGGAAGATATGACTTCTAACCTTTCAAAGCCCTAAGTGAACAAGTATGGTTTAAGCTCCCCCATGGTTGCCCTTTGCCTTCAGCAACCATGCTCTGTAAATGGCTCCATACAATTACTGACATTTAGAAACAATGAAGAAAAACATATCATACAGGTGTTGTCGCTGGTTTCCAATTCTCATTTTTTTTCTCTGTTTCTGTCTTCCCGTCTCTTCCAATTATAACAGTCTCTAGACGCTCTCCATTTCTGGATTTGTTATTCTTCCTTCTCAGATATGTTCCGGTTGTTTCTTTTCAATTTGCAATTAATACCTGACACATTGGTCTGCATATTAAAAATAATCAAGATTGAAAGATAATATACCACAGAGAAAGAGATTTTGTTAGAACCATAATGTAACCATGTTTTTCTGAAGGTTGATCATTCCCCACAAAAAAGTGGGTTTTAGATCTATTGGACCATTTTGCTTCATCTTGACTGGGATGTTCCGGTTTGTTGGTTTGTTTTTACCTGACTGCTTGTATTAAAATAAGCAACCAGGGTACTAACAGTTATAAGTCCTCTCTGAGGGGCATGGTAATGCATCACAGGATTAATGCATCACTGGATTTCGAACCCAGGACCTCCCTGTTACGACACCACTGCTCTACCACTGAGCTGTCATGTCTTCCTAAAATTGATGTAATGTAACTCTCCTCATCATGATGAGCCAAGCATGATCTTCAGTATCGCACTTTAGACTGATTTCAAATTCTCCTCCGGGGTATGCAACCCATCTCCGGATATTCTACGTAGTAAATTGCCATTGACCTAATTTATCATGATTCCTCCTATAGATAGCATATCAGGGACATCTGAGATATAACAAAATAGAAGGACTGAGCTTCATTTATGTGTTAGATTCATTTTCTGAATATTAATAGTTTAAATGTTTCTCTTTGACTTTAGATACTATTTTGTAGGATGAGGGCCATGAAAAACAGATTTTTTTAATGTAGAATCTGAATAGGACTAAAGTTAATAAACAAATTGGAGAAAGAGAGAGAGAGAGGGGGGGGGGGGGTGATACCCTACAAACAGGATTAAATGAACAGACATTTATGGAAAAATTATAATTCCGTGTTCTATTTCTTTTGATATGGATCACTATTTATTTGTTATTTGTTGTATACCGGTATATATATGTTTTTAATTTGAGAACTGGGAGTGGGAGCGCCCTCAAATTATTTCTTATTTTACATCAAAGTTGAGCAACATTTTAGATCAACACAAAGAAAGGATTTAGCAACCCATTTTCTAGTTAAGGGCATAGAACTCTTGACTTTCATGAACACCGAACAAGAACTTGAAATGAGAATCTTGTATTTTCAGAACAGTAACCTACTCTATACACTTTAATGTCAATGAGATTTCACAGGCTTATCATGGAGTTACTATCCTATGAGCTTGAGGGGAGATACGTTCCTTTTTACATGCCTCTGTCTCGGCTGAAAGCGGTCACATATTAAAGTGCATTGTCCCAATTTACAAAATCATATAAAGGTAAACTGTATTGGTGTTGGTATCAAAAGATGATTTCAACCTATATACCTAAAACATGTGTTTGGGAGATGTGCTCTGAACATCCTCCCGGAGAGAAATTAATTAGGCACCGGAAGAGGAAATTAATGAAGTGTTTTTGCACACTAGTGCCTCCCTCCACAGTGCAGAAGCTAATCAACTATCTCCCGAGGGTAATAGCTGGACAGACGACTTGATGGCTTGAGCAATTCCACTAGTCTTGGATTCAGGAAAATGTATTTGATTCCCTGTCCATGTAGACCTCACAGTTTGGCTTTTGGAACTTGAAGGGAAGTTATTGTATGGTAACAAGGAGAACTAAGTTGGGGTAAGAAGAAGATTAGATTTTAGGATCAGAATGAAATGAAAAGAATAATATGATCTTACATGATGTATCAGAGTAAAATATTCCTATAACTAGAAGATCTCATGATTATTTTTATGATCAATACAAACTTTATTAATGGATTTCGGGGAATGAGAAGACAAGTCTTTGTTGAAGAGAATTCACATTTTAATTGAGCTGCATATTGATGCCTTGAAAGACCTTTTAATTTTGAGAAACAGGCATTGTTTGTATATTAAAAGAAGAATCTCATATGAGTCATATTTCACCTTTTGATGGGGAGATAGATTGATCTTAAAAGCCGAATGATTTAAAAGAATCAAGAAGTATGCTGTTCAACATACCTAGTCATGAAAAAACAAAACACACATCGAGTCTATAGACAATGTTAAATGAATGTTATTATATTAAGCCCATCATCAGTTAGTTTCAATCATATTATACATTTCTGTTTTCATCTGAATTGAACCTCCAGAGTGGGAGGTGGAAAATTGTAATGTAACATGATCTGCTTGAACTCCATGGAAAGGATAACCACTCTTACAAAAGAAATTGGTTTTGAGGGAAGAGAGATGGATCGAGAAGAAGGGAGAAAGAAAGTAAGGATGCGAGAGAGAACAATTTGGTTTATTCGTTGCCCACATCCTATCAGTCTATCATTCTTCCTCTGTTGCCGTGCCAACCAAGCTTCATCTTGTGAATAGGAAGGTCAAGTTTCGAGCATGGCGTTCTGGACTGTCAAGTGAACGAAGCAGTGTTTGGGGAAGGGTATGGTGGGGAAGAGAGGAGTGGACACCACAGATTGAAATTTGGTTCCTTGTCACGAGGATGTGGCACCTATGCATGTGCAGGAGATGATGCAGAATAATGCTTGTGACACTCTTACTGCAATGTATCTCTCCTCTCTTTTCATCTCTCTCTCTGTCTCTCTCTCTTCCCCTCCCATATCTCTCTCTCTCTCTCTCCAATCTCTATCTCTATCTCTCTCTCTCTCTCTCTCTATCTTTCTCTATTTTTCTCTCTCCCACCTCTCTCTCTCTCCCTCTCTTTTTCTCTCTCCCCCCCCCTCTTTCTCTCCCCCCTTTTATCTCTCCCCCCTCTTTCTCTCTCCTCTCTCTTTCTCTCTTTCCCCTCTCTCTTTCCATATCCCGCCGCTCTCTCTCTCTCTCCTCTCTATTTTTCTCTCTCCGCCTCTCTCTCTCTCTCTCTCTCTCTCTCTCTCTCTCTCTTCCTCACAATAATGAGTTCCCTGTTGGTTTAGTACTTTGCCCATTTGATTAACAGAATATGATGCTATCTATTTGTCTGTCTCTGTGTAAAGTTATCAATCTATCTGCATCACGTCTACCAGTCTCTCTAAACCTTGTGTTTGCTCGGAATCATGAGAGAACATTTACATTTTTAAAAGTATTTGTAGTAAGCCATATGTGCTTGGACTCCAAGTTGTAAATCTTTTATGAGATAAGCCATTTTATATGAGAGTGAAGGAGTGATGATGCATGAAGAAATGTTTGTTAAATTCCGCCTCTAATAAATTTACTTATTTTCTTAACTTATTTGCCTTTTTATCATTATTATTTTTTGTAATGTTCATTCTGTAAGGATTTGACAGAATAGAGATGTCATGGAGATTCTGTGTACTTTGCTAAATAACCACATTATGGATATTTGCCTTGAGGATGTCATCCAGAGATAGGAAATCTGTTTATTTCTTCCTTTTCTCTTGATTGATGCAAGTCCTATGTGGTTGTGGATGTTAACACTTGAACAAATCCTACACCGACTTTAATATATGCCTCGATTAGAAATTTACATCTGAATATTTTGCAAGTCATACAGTGTAAATTCAGCCAGTTATATGCATGTCTCTTATATCTGATTGGTGTGCATCGCCAAACAAATCAAGGCTGGGATCGTAAATGAAGCGAATATGCTGTTATATTGCCATGCAAAGGGAAACTCCCTCTCGTACTGATAACCAAATTTATGGAATGGTTGTGGCAAGCAATTGACATGAGATTTATTGGCCCATTGTAAAAAACGTTCTTGAACAAATTTTTTGTATGGCTATGATGATGATTGAGTAACTCTGAGATGCATGGCCCTACGTGTTAACAGCATCTGTGATATGGTGTAATATTGAAGCCCTTTAACAAAAATTGCGTTTCAAAATTATCATGAAGTGCCTCAAAAAGTACAAATCTTTGAGTGACTGGTTTCACCATACTCATTTTCCTCAATAGACTGTAGTGTTATAAAAACCATTGGGGGAAACGTTTTTTGAAATTACAAATTCTAATCATAAATATCTTGATAATCAGACGAGTGATCGGCTTGTAAACGTCATGGGATTCCTGACTGACGAAAAGGTTTATAATTATGATTGTAGCATGAGCTAAATCTAGGATTTTATTTAGAATCTGAGACAAAGATACCCAATCCCTTTAAGGCAACAAAAGGGTCATGAAATTGGAAAACTACGATGTTGCTGAAACTTGCAAATTTATGAACTAATGATCCTATCCATGCTTTCTATAGTATGCAAAGTTTAAAGAACTTCATGAATGCTATCAAAATTCCCTCATTTCTCATGTGGACTCACTGATATTAATGTAAAGCATAGAATTGATGATTTTAGTCTTTTACCTCTTTCTTTGGTCAAATTAGTACATGTAGTAGCAGTATTTTATTATTGCTTTCTTGAATACATTGAATATTTATGTTGGATTTTGTTTGCTACACAACTTTCCGCTGTTGTTCCCATGTAGTGCAGTTAAGATTACTATTCATACGTACATGTGCATTTGATGGCTATATTTTGATTTTAAGACCCAAAGTTGCAAACTAATCAGAGCTTGAAAAATCATGGAAACAAATCTTTTATGTTATTATCTTAAAGCTGTTCCAATTGAAATAAATAGTAGCAATACTTGTTTACGAGTACAAATATAAATCACTGATACAAGTAATATATGCATATGAGTATTATTAGAAAGTCGCCGCATATCTTTTTCGAGGTATGACACCATCTTGGAATCTAAAACTGTTCTGAATTATTCATGATCAGCCCACTCAGTATCCTATGTATCTCTTTCTCTTTCTCTCTTCCCTTCTCTCTCTCTCTCTCTCTCCCTCTCCCTCTGATTATTTATTTCTGTCTCTTACTCCTCTCTCTCTCTCTCCCTCTTTCTTTCTCTCTCTCTCTCTCTCCCTCTTTCTTTCTCTCTCTCTCTCTCTCAATCTATCTCTTCTTTAATGCCTTTATTATCGTGCCTTCACTCAAGGGAAGACGCAACTTTAAATAGTATGGGGGCTTAAGTAGATGCACAGGATTATACACAGCAGCCTGGATCGTGGGAGTTGAGTGGGAATGGTTTCCACGCATTTCTCTTTTTTTTTTATTGTGACTTTACAGGCTAATAAGCAAAGGGTGTGTTGTTACATTTTCAAAGAAAGGAAAACGGGTCAATGCTTTTTGAGTGTGGGTTTTAATAAGGAATCATAAAGAGATAGGGAATCCCATGGTTTTGTTTGAATAATGTCAGAGTCCATATTTCTGCTTCAGAAATGTCAAAGCTGTACATTTGCTTGTCTTGTTGGGGAAATTTTGGTTGTTTAACCTTTTGTAGCATTATATTAATTTTGTGGGGTATTAAATGTAGAGGTGTTGTTTCTCTTGAGAGACAAGGCTTCTAGTTCTTACCAAACAAGTTTATATAATGAAATAATGAATTACATCCAAATGTTATGGTTTAGGTATGATTTTTAAGAGATGAAATATGAAATGACTTCCAAGTAAAATCATTTTTTAAATGTCTTGTATGGAAACACCACTAATCAGTTATCAAATGGTAAGCCTGTCATGATTTTAAAGGTACTGCTTACCATTGAGAAGTGAACAAAGAAGGATGAAATGGTATTAAAATCTAGATTATGTTTAATTTGGAAAAATACACATTGAAAAGTGGATCAATTTTGAGGGAAATTGTGAAATGTGACTCCTTTTTATCTTTATTGTTCCATAGAGGGAAGACTTCACTTGTTGATGAAATTGCCCTAATTAAAAACAAAATAATTAAAAATAATTAAAAATACGAAATATGTCACTAACAGCGTATATATATTCATACTTTGCCAACCTTTGCAACTAAACATCATCGATGTGGACACGTTCATTCAAACTGAGTACTTACAATATTGCAACAGCCTCATTGGCTACCAGCACAATATGTGACCCATTAATGCTAACCAGTTTTACACATATATTCTGACATTAGAATAATTAAAATGCCTTGCCCAAAAAAGAATTTAATACAGCCAAATTATGTATCGGCAGAAAAGCAAATTGGACACATAAAAATGTCAAGGCCTAGTATCTAGTTGTTTTCATTTGCAGAGAAACGATGGTTCTAAAACTGTACATGAAAACTTAGGGAATACAAAGCCAATGGCTTCTAATGACATTGAAGAAGATTAAGGTATTTAAAGCCAAGGTGAATAAACAGCATGGAGTATTAATTTTTCTGTCATATTAATTTTTCCTGTCATATTGTACAGAAATTCTATTTAACATCACAAATCTCTACAAACTCCATTGAATATTTTTCTTCGACCTGTAGTTCTAAATATATATGGTTTTGCAATTGCAACCCTGTACATTCATTCCTTCAGCATCAAAAGGTACAGGTTTACAACAAAGCGCCGCCACCATTCCCACGACCATTACAATGGGCATAAAGCCTGAACCGGTCACTTCCACTTGCAGGCGAAAAGAAGGTTGCATGTAAAAAATGGAAAGGCACACCAAATGAAATCCTTTTTTAATATTCAGTAGCTGATATATGATATAAGTCATTGCTGGTTTCACCTGTACTTGTGCCTCTGCTTGGACTGTATATCAGTTGGAGAAACGAGCAACCGTTTGTGGAAGTGCATTTTATTTTTGGATGTGGTGTTACCTTGTGACTCGTGAGAGCTAGAATGACAATAGGGACTTTTAGATTTGCGTGGACTGATACGTGTGACGTCCATTCAAGGCAGTGCATTAAAAGGACGTCGATCGTAGCAATCCCCATTGTCTTTGTGCGAATCTAAAAGTCCCTATTAACTGATGTACTGTAACGCAGAGTTAATGCCCTTGTTGCTCTCAACAGATGATGTGTGTAATTACCAGAATTATAGTCGAGATCTAGGGTCCCAAGACCAAGCCTTGGGGGACTACTCTTGACTTCATACATTAGCATTGGGTTTGATATGAACTTATTACTTACGAGTCAGATAGCCTTTGATAGTCAGCCAAACCTGTATAGCATGCAATATATTTACCCCTAGATATCGATACAATGGTCACGTACATGATTCTGTAGTATTTAAGGAGGTACACTAGTTCCATTACCCATCCTACAAGGGCCACTTTTTCAGAGAAATCACCAGCATCCCAGGGGAGTTCCCACCCACACACTTATCTGGGCTCTATGTACGTTTCCACTAGCAAGGCACATGTATGTTTTACAGTATGGAAAAGTAAATGTAATTTCCTTTTATTTGCCTTGATGAGATGAGATTTAGATCATGACATTTTTAATTGGTGTTCTGATCTTGCAGATGCATACTTAAAGCTGATTAGATCTTGTAATTTATTTTTGTGGATCAGTTCCATTGTCATAAAAGTGACAAGATTGGAAAAAGCACCTAACAAGAACAAAGACGTACTGTTTCTACTACTAATGATAGTTTTATGAATGAGCAGCTACTATAGATATATATTATATTGTTGATTTATGGAAAACTTCTTTTATACTAAAGGCGTGTGCATTATGAGCACATAATACATGCATAATTCTTTAACATCTTCAGTAGATGTGTGAGTTGTCAAAAATACATTTTAATGCATTGATTTCATATTTTACAAGCTCTCTGATATATTGAGACAAAAAAACAATTCCCTTCAGATGGATAGTCTTATTCTGATGTAATCCACTTAATACTGTTAGCACTGGTTAGTGGGAATTAAAAATGGTATTTGGGCAATTGAAAGATGAATGTTTTTATAATAAACTGCGCGTTTGCTTCCATCGATGAGCTTGCGATAGAAATATATCAAATCTATTCTTGTTGATTCATGTGCATTTTGTCGGAAGCACTCTTCTGCATGCAGTGCCAGAACCATTTATTCCACCTCTCTGGCCTCATGGGACATGACTTATTGAATCATGGCATTTTATGAAATCATTTTAAATGGGCGTGCCTTTGATTTGATGCACTTGTCATTGGCAGTGTTCAATCGGTCTGACTTTTTATTACCGTTCTATTGGATGACAGCAGTCCTAATTGAGTGACATAGTTTTGTTGGAGTCCATGGATGTTTGGTTTGAAAGCACTGTCACAGACACTGATTAGATTTGAGTATGGTGCATGTGTGTGTGTGTGTGTGTGTGTGCAAGTATGTGGAAGTGAAGGTTCATTATGATGACGGCAGAGATAAGATGTTTCTCCGTCAGCAAGCACATGCATTTTGAATGAAGGGAAAATGATTGAAGGGCTCTGGTGATCTGGCCGTCTTGCTTTCATTCTGCTTGCCGGGCCATTGTTCAAATTGAATGCTGTTTAAACGAAGTCCTTGTCATTATACCGGCGACGTGTTCTCCATTCCTCCAACCGACGAGGTGCCGCATGCCCTTCTGTGGTACAGAAATGTGTGGGAGTAACGAGCGACTTTAGATCAGCGTGATTATTTGACATTTAGGAAAGCACCCTCTGACCTTTATTCTCCCCCACTCTTACCATGATCCTCATTTCTCTGCTATTTGTTGTTTCATTCTCCTTTCTCCGTTGCTAGAGTGACAGCATTCGAGGCGGCTACCTTCCTGCAGGGAGGACTTTCCCGTACGGAGCTGTTGAGTAAGTTTGATGGTTTGGCTTGATTGGTTACATAGGTTAATAGATGATAGCAAGGTGAAAAGAGGTTACGTTATTGGCTCGCATAACACCGCCTGCATTGAGGCTAAATTACACCCGCCGATATCGCGTGTGAATGAGCAGTGCATTGCCGAGGCATTGCTTTTCACAGCAAGACACCAACCATAGAGAGGGAGAGAGACGGGGAGAGAGATGGGGATAGAGAAAGAGAGAGAGTGAAAAGCAGCGCTCGCCTCACAACACGCATGTAGCACACTCATACACACACACACAAACACACACACACCTCAGTACAGTGAGTGCCAGGTGGTTCACTTTCGTATTGCCTCACCTCTCTCTGTCTGTCTACTTGCATTTTCCTCCTGCAAAGTATAAATTGACTTGTAGCGAGGAAGCCATTGATAGTGAGAGAGAGAGTGAGTACATGTGCTTCCTGAATCTTGTCATAATTTAGCACCGTTTGGATCTTATTGCTAGCTGGCTGGAAGATGGACGCTACCGGTTTGTAAGGTGCCAGAGCATTGATTGTCATTGTGACGAGGTGAGGTGTTCTAGAATGATTTCAATCTGCATGTCGTTGCTATGTCAATACATTCATTGTTTACCAATCAACTGACTTGTTAGCCGATATAACCAGAATGGTTCGTTTAGTGATGTCGGCCATGGTTCATTACTTTATGCGTGATTCCGGCTTGCAAAGTATCTGTGTACAGGTCAATGGGGGTATATTTCATTCTGTGTAAATTTCATTCTGTGTATATTTCATTCTGTGTACATCTAATATATGGTTATGCAAGATGCTGGAATACATCTCCTATAGCCAGAGTACTGTTAGCTCTTCTAACTCTTTGAAGAAGAAAAGAAAGCTGATTATCTGTCCACCAAAATGGCATTGTGCGTACACATGTTAACTAGCGTGACACTATCTTCCCCCTTAAAAGACATTTCAAAATGACGATAGGACAACAGGTATCATATTTGTGTGGGTGGAATGAAGATTCGTACTTAAAGGTTACAGAGATATCTTGTGACTTGCAAATCTGTTATGAAGTATCTTGAGTAAAGCATATAGTCACGAAGCATCTTCCCCATTTCTTCCCTGCTAATTTCTATACCTTATTATATTGCCTGTAGAATTTTTTTCTCAGATTACATAAGAGGGTGATGCAACGTCTGAACACTTGGATATATCATATTGTTTATCAATCATCGGGAGTATACCCTTAGATGTGTTTGAAGAATCATTATCCACTGTTGTCATAAAAACCATCCAAGGGATCTGTTGGATGCATCATCCCTATCACTATGCTGCAAAAGTTTAGTATCTTGAAACACAAGAATTGTAATCTAGATGACATCTTTATCTCTACAAGGTTAGTTTGGTTGTTAAATAGTGTAGTAAGGACATCAGGCAAGGGTGTGTTTATTTCTGTTTTATTTTTCTTTATACAGTCAAACCTGTCTATAGCGACCGCCCAAGGGAAACACAAAAAGTGGTCTTTGTAGACGGGTTCCTTTAGTACATGTTTCAATGAGAAACCATTGTCAAGGGAAACAAAAATGTGGTCTTTGTAGACAGGTGGTCACTTAGGCAGGTTTGACTGTATTCTCTAATTTGTACAATGCTTCAGTGGAGTACAGGAATCAGTAGATACATGTAACATGTGTTTTTAGCTGATTTGTAATGGAGACAGGAAATGGTTATATAATTGGGTATGTCAATACAATCCAGAGCCATCTATACACAGAGTTGGCCAACCCGGTTGGAGTTGTACACAATATGGGGACTACTGCTTTGTTGGGCAAGCACAAAACAAAGAATATACGCCATGTTGTGACCCAGTGAAACCAAGATGGCCAAACTCTGTATATATATACAAATGTAAATGGCTCTGTGCAGACTCCCCAAATACCTATCTACTGAAGATATGAAAACACTGGGCCAAGAACCAAAGCCTTTTTTCAATGACAAATGACAAAAATCAGTGAAAAATCTGCTGATAACCAATCACAAGCAAGGATTTCAGTAGCTTATAAACTTATGACAAGTTTTGTGAAACGCCCCCCTGGTCTTTTGAACAGTTGAGATTAATTGCAACTTATTTGCGATTGATATCGATCACAGCAACTATGTACATAAGAGAAAGGAGACTGCAAACTTGCGATTGATTGGAGGATTTGTGATCGATTCGGATCAATCGCACCTCCTTATATTATCACAGGCCCAGATCTTTAGAATAGATGATTTCATGCAAAGTGCTGAATTGCTGCATGATGTTTCATGGTCCCTTATGTTTCCTTGATATATTTTATCCTTAATTTGTACTTCATAATTTGGTCTTTTCTTCTGCAAACAATTTTAGATGACCTTTACCTTTTCGTCTGGTTGTATTCCTCTGTCACTATAGCTCTGTTTATAATGTTTTATCCATACAATTTGCAAATAATCCTCCAGAGTCACCACAAGATTTTTGGTGTTTAAATGAATACAATGATTGTATGAATCTTTCTGGAGAAGTCCAGATGAGCATATACACGAGATTGCTGCTTTGTAATAAGAGTATAAGACACTTGCAACAGTAAACCTTCCACACAATGCGAATCATGTGTATTTTGTAAATACGATGATGTAATCGGGGCACAAGCATGTATTTCATAGCTTAAGCCTTGAATACCCTTCAAACATTATGTCTTAATATCCATCAATTTGTTTTAAATCTCGGGTGTAGCAAAGCAGCAGAAAAGGAAACAATGTCAATTTATAAACTATCCAACATTTTGATATGAAAACATGCATGTACCAGGTTCAGGCAGTAATTTTTCATGGACAAAATGAATATTTGAAGAAAAAAAAATTGCTGTGCAATATAAGGTTTTGAAGTTGAATTCTTGTTGATATTATCTTGACTTTTTGATTGATAATGATATAGGAAATAATAAGCAAAACAGGAAAGAATAAAGTCTCAAATCTAATTTCAATAAAGGTCATTGTGGATTTAGAAGAAATGAATAGTGTTAGTAACAACAACTTTGCAATGTTATTGTGATTATATATCTTCAAAGAGATATTTATGTAAAGGCAATATAAAGAAAAAAATTCACATCTTCTTTAATATACCCTGCCCACTGTTACAAGCAGTCAAAGTTATATAGCACCTGCTAATTAAAAAGGAATTAGTGAGATATATATACAAGCTGGAGGCGACAAATTATGTTTCTGATAGCGCCGAAGATAATGCAGTTATCATCTTTTATCAATAAAAATGTCTCTTCTTCATGGACACAATGTGCTATGAAAATCTTGATAACCGATCCAAAGGGGAGGGGGGAGGAGGAGGAGGGGGGGGGGGGAGGGGGGGGAGGGGGGAGGGGGGGGGGGGGGAGGGGGGAGGGGTGGCCCTTTGCTGTTCTAGATAATACCCAAGAATGAATGCTTGGCCCAGTTTTCCATTAGCATTGTAATTCTATACGGCATCCCATTCATTTGCTAATTGCAAAGTTGAAGATCTCATCAATAATTTCTAATGGCCATCCCGGATTCATATTGCTACGGGGGCATAATGCACATCATTCATTGTGTGTGCATAGCTAGCTGTATGTTGGCTCTTCCCTATGCCATTGACATTGGGTCAAACCCATCACGGCTTGATACACAGACACGTGTACACTGTATGCATAGTGACCTCCTAATGCCATCGTGCATAATATATCAAATTTATGACTCTGAAAGTCATACATTAGTAATATTTAATATAGCGAGTGTTTACAATGTCAAAATCATGTCTTTTTTGAGGTTATGTTATATAGTTTGTATCAAATTCAGGGTATGAATAGGAGACATTAGTAATGTGTCACCGTTTTTGCTTCAATATTTGTAACTTTAGGCATATTGTCACACAATTGCTTCAGGAGGCTTTACAATAAAACTACTGGTACTATCCCTTGTATGTTGTCTGTATTATACATTGTACCGGTAGGCGGTCTGTAGATATTTAAACAACATGTAAATCTTGGCTGATGGACAGTGCAATATTATTGATTCACAAGTTAGAACACACAATTAAATACATTACATGATATTCATTTCTATCATACTGACCTATATTTTTATATTCGATTCAAGGCAGCAAAGGATTCTCATTTCAAATTGAAGATATTGCATTTTGAGAGCCACCTTGAGAATGATTCAAGATATTGCATTTAGAGAGAAACCTTGAGAAAACTTGTAGGCGGTGTTATTGACGTCGTTATGTCCAGCAAGATTTTTTTCGCATTTACAACAATTGGCTCAAAATTAGAAGTAATTTGATGTTCCATCTGAAGAGAGCTCTATTTCAAATATGAGAGTCTTTCAAGGACAACTCCTCTCATTTTACAATTCAAATATCATGGCTTTCATATAAGAATACAAGTTTGAAGCAGTTTTTCTCAGTTGTCAGTGCTCCATTTCTATTCCTGCTATAATATACAACCACCAACAATAAAGCCTTTCCAGACCAATTCTAATTATACTTCATACTTGTAGACTTGCTTCTATGTTGTTATTATTATACAGTTTGAATTGTCATTACAGAAGATTTATCAGGGTCAATGCACTTTTACAATACAGAGCATTTCATGTTACTTAAACAAGTAATTGATAGCTCATTTCAAGAGCATGCAGTCTTAGTTTATGAAATGAAATGTAAGTTATATCTTGTGATTGGCTGTTTAAAACTTTACCTTTGTTTATTTATTAAGGATTTTTCATCCATTCTGTAGATACCGGTATTTTTTTTTTTGTGCATAGCGTACATGAGGTGAATGAGAACATACATGTCCCAATAATCCAATTACATGGAAAATTTTGCATTATGTGAGTTTTTGTTTTCATTTCTACTATCAAGTGAAAAACTACAAGATATTATTACATATATTAGAATTGCTAAGAAAATCAATTCCCCCCCCCCCCTTTTTAAAAAGGCATTCAAAACAAAAACAAAACTAATTCAACCTTCCTTAGTCAAGTTTACATTTTTGTAATATGAATCCACCACCCTTATACCTTGCATGTAAGATGTATTCCACAACCATATTTTGTTTTTAAACCTTGTGTACGCCTTGAACATGTAGCTGCCAGTTGCACACAAAAAATGGATTATTCATGATGTGCAAGGCTTTCAATTCCTCGAATCTCCCCGATACATAGTTACATTCACCTTAAGGCATCCTGAAGCACAAGTGTGCAGCAGTTTTTTCCCCGTTTCTTTTTTGGTAGGCCTGATATCCTGCTCTCTCTGGTGAATGAAGAATGATTGTGATGATGATGACGGGGGAACGGATGTCTGTTGCTTGTATATCCACAGTGTACCAGCACCGTGCACTGATTGTAGAGCTCATAGGATTGACAAGCAGCTTGCATCTGTTTACATACAGGGTTTGCCCAGGTAAACCCTGTCTCAACAATCAAATGTTACCTGCATTTCGTCGCTGTTTTCACGAAGTGACGGTAGTGAAAAAAAATTGCATTCACTTTGCGTTACGATTTTCCTCACTACCGTCACTTCGTGAAAACAAGGACGATTTGTACAAAGACATTTGAGTACATGCATGTCTTGTCGTTACAAAATCCTGTTTGTATGATCGCTGTGCTTGTGCCAGCTTGTGCAATCAAAGCTAGAAAGGTGATGTTGAAAATCAAAGTTGTGTTCCATCTTTGAATACAATATAATACATGCGGTAATTTTGATAGAAACGTTCAATTCATGTATACATTTTAATATATTTAAACATTCAAAAGATCTCTTTTGAATGCTGACATAATCTTTGAGAATTGGAAATTTTCTTGGAAATTTTGAACTGTTGTAGGTACATACAGAGGCTGATAGCCTAATCCACGTAATTTTGTTTTGTTTTGACCAAATGATATTCTTACGTGTAGCGATACGTGTTGTTGGGAAGCTGAATATTGATTTCATCATGCTTTTAAATCATAGATCAATCTACTGAGTCCTTGAAAGTTAATTTTTTTTTGTCTGTAGCAATTAGTAGCATAGACAAGATACAAGAGAGATCTATTAATCTAATTAATTATAATGTTGCGTTTGATTTATGACAAAAATATGGTCAGTCATCTTGCAATCGCATGGATGTAATGATACATCTAATAACCAACAATATGTTAACCAATAACAAACAAAATCATGGCCATTTTTTAGGAAATGTAGTAATTTGTTCTCTATATAAATCCCAAAAGCCAACTGAATCACTGTAGGTGTAACCCTCGGTCTCTCCTCCCGGTATACCTGATAAGAGGTGTGCAGGTGGACCACTACACTGGGGTTTTCCCTCCTCGTACACAAATAGTGCAATGGGTTCTTAACGTTACAAAGATGATGACTCTCCTCTAAGCTGGGCCTCCATTTAACATCCTATCCAAGGGGCAGAGTGTTTTCCACCATAACATAGCCTGTCTATGAAACGGAAGAGGGAACATTAACACTCAACAAAGGCTTCAGTCAACCGCCTGGGTTGGATTCGAACCCACAATCTTCGGTTTGATAGGCAGACGCTTTACGACTGAGTCATTTTGACTCCTCAGACATCTGTGTATGTGGTCAGTATGGTGTCAATCTCATCAATTGTGACAGGGAAAGCTTGGCATGATATCCATGTCTGTATGCTACCTAATATGCCAGGAAGCACCACTAGATACCAATGCATACATATACATACTGTACCTAAATGAAGATGAAGGCCTGTTCTACTTGCATTCATTATCTGTCACAAAGTGGATGTATACTACACACATGTGTGCAATGGAGAATCTCCTAATAGTATCAAGATACGCAATATATTAAAGCTCTAGTTTGCAATAAACATTGTATTCCTGGACATACATTAGATGAGACATATTTTTTGTGTGAATTGGCAATACTCCACCGATTATCCTCAGATGAAAAGACATTAACATCCTTTCATGATAATGTCCCTGAGCTGACACTCCAGAGAAATGACTGGTAGTGTCTGATGGTTAGGCTACCACCTTCGTAAGGAGAGGTCAATTTATGGTAATGGAGCTTCCCTATTCACGGCACAAAATCATTGCTTAGAGATCTCTTCCGCACGGTCTGACTTTCTTAGAGGAGCATGATTGGCCGCAAGATTGAAATGACTCGCTAAAAGATAGAATTAATCTTCCTGATTCATTTGGGCGTATTGTGTGCTAACTGGTAATTTTGGTTTTTAGCTGAATGCAGACACTGACTTTGATTTATGTTTTAGAGGATAGTGCGTAGTATTCATGTGCATCAAAATGAATTATCTGATTCAAACCAGCATTGCTATTGCCTGCACTAATGAAAATAGGACTACATGTATGTTTCAATCTCGCACATTTATCTTCTGAGATGGTACTTTGTAATTGATGATGGAGAAACATGCTTTGAAAGGTACTACTCAGGCAATCAGTTTATTGTCTGCTTACAATCAGAAGGGCGTTAATCTATCATTTGAACACCCTTCTACCTCTTTTAACAGATAATATGTGCTGTCACATGCTTTAAAGATAAAGACCAGTTATGGTCATGCGATTGCATTGTGAAAGAAACGTGGAATCGATCAGAAAAGGTTGATCATCTAGCATATAAGTATTGGTGTGTACTGCAAGGTTCTGGAATCATCAAAATGATAAGAAATTTGGCCCAGTCTTGGTAAAGTTACAAGCACTGTACACAGAAAGATGTATATAGGACTACGCACACGTGCGAGACACATGCGTTTATCTCTCACAGTCCAATAGATAAACTAATTTACAAAATATATCAATTAGTAGGTGGTTTCCCGGCAAAATTTGTATCATCATGTATTAGTCAAAACATATTCTTTCACATGATTGGTAATAAAGAGCTTCCATTTAATTTTTTGAAATTGGGGTGTTTCCAATACTGGTCTTTACCTTTAATATCTCTGTATCCTGCAAGATGTTCTGGATCTATTTCCACATGACTAAATTGGATAGATACCTGAATGCATTTACACATGCTCAGGGCACACCGATCCCTAAAACCCTTGCATTAAAGTGACCTCCTACTGGGAATATGTACTTGTTCACCTTAAAGAGATTGGGTACCTTTGTCCCAGATTCTAAACAAAATCCTGGGTTTAGCTCATGCTACAATCATAATTATGAACCTTAAGGTTAGACAGGAAGCCCATGACGTTTACATGTCTGATTATTAAGATATTTATGATTGGAATTCGAAATATCAAAAAAAGTTTTTTGCCAACAGTTTTTATAACACCACAGTCTATTGAGGAATAAGTATGGTCAAACCGGTCACTCAAAGTTTTTTACTTTGATGAGGCACTTCATTATCATTTTGAAGCGCAAATATTTTTAGGGGTTCAACATTACAGACGCTGATAGCATGTAGGGCCATGCATCTCAGATTTGTAAAACTGGAAACATTGTATCATGGCAATTGTGGCTTGAGTGTTCTAGAGTTATGACATTTTCTTATTTCTTACAACAATGATTGTGACAAGCAAAGAGATTTCCTTCTGCCAAGATGTATTTATTATCCCATGCACATAGCAATGGTCAAGAGAAGAAAACACACAAGCAAATCAGGGACCTTTAAAGAATGAATGTGTTTGTTGATATTTCACACTGAATCAAATTCTTTGTCTGAAGTGTGTGTACTTTTTGCTATGATTGTTTAAATATAACAATGAGCCTCCTTGATTTAATCAATTTGTGAAGCTGATTTTATATTTAATAAAAAATGTTTATATTTGGACAGCCAAAGAAAATCATCGCAATGAGACCCAGTACCCTACTAGTAGCTTGTATGAAGAAAAAAAAATCGCTTTGTTAGTGTAATGGTAAAGTGAGTGATCATTTGGGTATGAAGATCAGGGACCTGTTTCACAAAACTTGTCATCAGTGACAAATGACAGTTTTTGTTATAAGCTACTGAAATCCTTGCTTCTGATTGGTTATCAGCAGATTTGTCACTGATTTTAGTCATTTCTCATTGAAAAAAGGCTTTGTGAAACGGGTCCCAGTGTCATGCAGAGGAAGTCACAATCTCATGAAGATATATTTCATTTTCACCTAATTGCCATACCAAGAACATTTGATGTTCAATCTGATGGTTTCATTTGACATTTTAAAGTCTTCTCCTGTAGATGGTTTTGACTTTATATTGTTTTCATTTAATCAGTAGTATTTGTTTAGGACAAGCCCATTAAACAATAGTTTGTTTATTGCGTTGGTGTATGCTATGTTTATGTGTATTCTGATTGCCCTCCCACTTCTCCCTACCTTCATTTTAGTCACCACGGCTCCTTTTTTACTCCCTTTTTATTTTATTTTTTTGAACATTTTTTGCTCCATACTCTCTCTTTCTTCATCTTCCCTCTCTCTTTTTCTTTCTCTCCCTCCCACTCTCTATCTCTCTCTATGTCTCCATTCTATTTATGTGTTTCTCTCACGAACATCCCCAATTCCTGTACTTTCTCCTCTATCTTCTCCCTAACTCTCTCTCTGAATGCAAATACATGGCCATTGCTGTGCATACATCAGCTCAGCACACCAGTCTATTTGCCATTATGATCTAGTCCATGTTTATACACTGCATTGGTTTGCAATACACTGCACCATTTTGTCCCAAAATGCCAAGTTTCATTTGCGTATTTGTGTAGCCTTGCCTCAAGAAGAAGACAAAATGGTGAAAGCAGCAACTGGGAATCTCTAGTAAATAGAGCAATTAGAGGTATTATCTTTATTCTGTGAATACATATATTTCACAGTCTATTGTATTGATTCTTTCAGGATGGCTGCTTGGCAATGGATTGTCTTTCCTTCCTTTGTTTCATTTCATCCTCATACTGACTCTCCTTTTTTCAATACTTGTATCTTGTTTTTAGGTTTGTCCAGATTTGTGAGCGCCTCGGTACAAAGCAATCTTTTTCATAGCACAAAGTTACTGAAATATTTGTTCATGTAATTGGTTTGTCGATATTGTTTTACCTGACTGCTAAGAAAGCAAGGTGTATGTTTGTAAGTAAGCAACCAGGTGACCGATAGCTTTAAAGGCATTGTTTAACAATGTTAAATCTGAGATGCATGGCCCTATGTATTATCAGTGTCTTTAATATGGTGTAATATTAAAGCCGTAAAAAAAAAATTGTGCTTCAAAATGATCAAGAAGTGCCTTTAAAAAGTAAAAAATCTTTGAGTGACCGGTTTTACCATACTCGTTTTCCCCATTAGACTGTAGTGATATGAAAACCGTTAGGAAAGCTCTTTTGTGGGCTAATTCGCCCCGAGCCCCCATGTATTTTTTTCACTGACTTGTGATGCTACATGTGTATATTCAATTTATGAAAATTTGTGACACTATCCGGTTTTTTCTCTGCTTTCACTCCTTGTATTTATAGTACAAAACCAGGTCAGGTTAAAACAAACAAAAAGTAGTCACATAATTACAGCTCTTAAAGTTCACATTTTGATGTTTTATGTGACCTCAACAGATTGTTGAACAGTTGCTACATTATTTCTGGTTAAATTCTTCCAACCTTTCAGTTCAAACCGTCAAGCTCAAAATTTTCCCTCTTTTTTCTCAAATGTCAAACAAACATAACGCAAAATGCCTGTGCAAGGAGTGTCGCCCACGCAACTCTCGCATGGATTAGCGCGGCTTATGCCAAGAACCGCAGAATCAGTAGAGAATTGACATTTTATTCCATCTCTGCCAAGAGTAAGAAATACTGTGACCAGGGACACATAAATGTAGGTTGTTTGTGACAAAGAAAGGATCATAGTTTTTTAAAAAATTACAGACCTTTCATTTGCTCATATTTTGATATTTAAAATGATAGTATGACACCTATAATTTTTTTCTTCAATATGGTTTGGAGTAATACAGAGGTATCTTGGGGAAATTTAATTCCTTTCAGACAAAAGTATTTATTAATGTAAAATTGTTTTTAAATTGGAGTTGCACAGTTGGGCGTGCATCATTCGCCTAGGGCAGTTGAAGCCATGCTCATCAAAGCATTGTAAGAGTTTTCATACTAAATTAAGTTGTGCATTATTTTACTCGCCCAGAGTCAAACAGTTTTTAAAAGCTTTTGAGTTATTACTCCCATTAGAATAACGGTGTATCTTTATCGTGAAAATAGAAAGAACTAGATACTGTATTGTCTTTCATTTAGAGATATTAAAGAAATCCACATTATACAGCTGTGACAGAAGATACAAAAATTAAGCATTGAATCCAATGACCAGGGTAATAGTACATCTGTAAAGTGCTAAGAGACATTTGTATTAAGCGCTATATAAAAGCAGAATATTATTATTATTATTATTAAGCAGACAGGTAGAAATAGATTTAGGAGAAACGCAAGTTTGAAGTTACTGGGTAGTCCATATCAGCTCTTACAGTAGTAATTTTGTCTCTTGTTTAACATTGATAACCCCATATACCCAAATAATCAATCAGTTTAAAATAGTAGAACTAATAGATGAGTTCAATGATATATTAATAATGTCATACCTTTATAAGCTTGAAGTATTATCTGGATGAAAGCATTATTCAGCACTACTTGTTTGTGCATTTACATGCAAGCCTTCATTCAAAACCTCTCTTTGACACAGCCTAATATGCCAAGGATAAGTATAACTACATGCAGTATCTTTTTCTGATAGTTGTTATGTATTCTCATATTACAGCAATGTCCTTGTCCTACATGTCAAGATTATGTGTGATCATTTTTCGTGTATTAGACTTTGTCTTGCAAAATAGGACAAAACCCCAAATGTGACTTTGTAAGATGCATATATATACACAGGAGGAATGTTATCTTCAGTAGATATCAAATTACTGCTCGCCTTCACCTTCCTTCTCACATTACTATTATCTCTGATTTCTTCACATCTTTCCTCTTAATCTTTAACTACCCACTTTCCTCTCGTTTTGTCTCTTCCCCTTCTATCTCCCTCTCCCTCCCTCTCTCTCTCTCTCTTCCCCCCTCTCTCTCTCTCTCTTCCCCCCCCCCCTCTCTCCCCCTTCATCTTTTCCTTCCTCCCCCTCTTTCTCTCTCCGTCTCTGTCTCTCTTCCCCTCCTCTCTCTATTCCTCCCTCCTTTTGTCTCTTCCTCTCCACCCTTTTGTTTTGTTCTCTCTATCACTCTCTCTCTCTCTTTCTCTCTCTCTCTCTCTCTCTCTCTCTCTCTCTCTCTCTCTCTCTCTCTCTCTCATCCCCTCTCTCTCTCTCTAAATCTCTCCCTCTTGCTCTTCCCCCTCTCTCTCTCCCTATCTTTCTCTCTATCTCTCTCTCTTTCTCTCTCTCCTTCCTTCCCCCTCTCTCTCCCTCTCTCCCTCTCCCTCTCTCCCTCTCTCATTATTCCACACCTCAAGTCCTCTCACTCCCTATTCTCTCTCCTGTCAGATGTGTAACATCCTGTCACATTGTATCAAGCATGCTTTGTAAACTAAATGCATACCAGTCACTGAACTCATCAGCTATAATGTGGTATTCACCCTACGGCTGCTCTGTTAGAGACACCTGACCACATGCATATTTCAATGTTCGGAATAACTCCATATTGCAGACCTGTAAATGTTATACTAGTATCTAGCTTACTATTCTACCTTTATATATGAAGTTGTTGAAATACGAAAAAGAGTGCAAAACGGTGACCTGACCAAGGCTCAAAATACACGGGGGCAACGGGCGATCCGCCCCCGTGAGCTACATAATCGCCCCCGTCAGATTGCTCACGGGGGGCGATTGCAAAATTATATATCGCCCCCGTCGAATTATAAAATATAGATTATCTTTTCTGTTATAACATTAACACAATATTGAGTTTGAACTTTCAAGCCTTCAAAATGTTGTAGAAGGATATGTGCTCTGAATGATGAGGATGAAATAATGTGCAGAACAGGAAGAAATGGAGAGAATGTCATCACCCCTATACCTTTTAAATTTGTAAGTGGGAAAATGCTGACTTAAGTAAATGTTAATGATGGAATAGCAAAGAATTTAGGAGTATCATGGGTACAAATTCAATGGAAATTTGTATTAAAAAAAAGAGCCCCCATGAAAACTAAAAAGAGCCCCCATGGACAAAAAATTAATTTGAGCCTTGGACCTGACATTTGTTCAGTTGTCAAGTGCTCTTACTTGATCAAAGAATAAAGGGTAAGGTTAAAAGATCTTGCAATTAGATTTTAGGTTAGGTATAGTGTTTGTCTGGGGTTGAAGTTAGGAATCTAGTTAATGTTGGAAATTGACCACGGGGCATTTCTTACAGGCGTTTGTGTAATATGATACAACCTGTACAGCATTCCATGCATTATACATGTATGTGGTCCATTAGATGTTCAAAATGTACCTTCTTCTGGTTCATTACAACATGTTGCAACAAGCATTGAATTGCACATTTACCATGTCAGTCTTGCTCTTTTATCTCTCTCTCTCTCTCTCTCTCTCTCTCTCTTTCTCTCTTTCTCTCTCTTTCTCTCTTCTCTCTCTCTCTCTCTCTCTCTCTCTCTCTCTCTCTCTCTCTCCCCTCCCTCTCCCTCCCTCTCCCTCCCTCTCCCTCCCTCTCCCTCTCTCTCCCTCTCCCTCCCTCTCTCTCTCTCTCTCTCTCTCTTTATTAAATAGGCATGCAATGAACACCTATACAACTATAATTAGCGTGAAGTCGTTGGTTCTTATACAGAGATGAGGCTGTTACCTGACAAGAGAATGTACCAAATGGGCGTTCATTTTTCAATCTTGAAATTGATTTATGAACCGTTCAACCTATATGAAAATTTCAGTGTAGGCCCATTAGACAGAAATATACCACACTTCTCTTTCTCTGTCACCTTCAAACTCATTTATTAAACATGGCTATCTCAATTATATATTTTGATTACCGGTAATGACAATTTTAAAGCTGTATTAAATAGAGTGATATCATGTGCAAGAAAATATGATAATGTACATGTAGTGAAAGGAGCAGATTTCATTATGGTGCTTCTCAGCGTGCGTTTTGCCGAGTCAGTAGATAATTATATATTTTCAGGAAGATTACTGAATTTCAATTGCAAATGTAAAGATAAAAGCAGCAACATGCGTGTTATAAATATGAAATATTCATCGTAAATGATGATAAGCCGTGTGAACACAGGATCGATGCATTTATTATCTTGTCAGAAGAGCGTGTACAAACAAGCTCTTTCCTCAAAAACACCCACACGCTTTGTGTTCGTTTGCTCCCTTAAAGGTCAAATTATCGCAAGAAGGTCATCTGAAAGTACAGTTTAGGCAGAAAATTTACACATGTGCATGCGCGAGGGAGCCCCTGAAGAAATGCGCGAAATATCAGCGACTCCCCAGTCAGCCTGCGTAGGAGGATCTCCTGTTGTTGCCGCAGTCTATATAGCACCATGTCCCACTGGATTATTTATGTACAAAGGGTGTACTTTGAGGAGAGTATGATGAAGTGAGATTTGCAGCATTTTGAGGAGAGGAGGAGGAGAGCCGTGTATTAATGCTTGTAGCAAGTTCCATTTATCTGATTACAGTGCCTGGTAGGGAGTGTCAGTATATAACTCTTGAAATGAATGATATATATTTATGTATAAATACAAGAATGTTGCAATTTTATCCCTTGTTCATCTGATAATGAATTTAGGCATTAGGCAAAACAGAGTTTACAACATAAGTATTGTCTTTCATAAATTTAGATTAAGGTAACAGGTAGGATTTCTTGATTTATTGGTTATAATGATTTATACTTGTGCCAAAAATGAGATATAGAAAACCCTTTGAATATATGGTTCAAAGTATGATGGTTTCCAGTATACCTTTAGAAGAGTCCATTTTAAACCGCACAATCATATCGGTGCCAAACGTCCTTCTTTATTGCGGCTATACAACCCCTTTTCTTGTATTGATCAATATTCCACACTCGCGTATCTTAGTTTCCGAGAAATGCGTGCCATGCCCTGGCTAGTTTAGGAGACACGATTCCCTGATCACAGATGCATAATGTACACAATACACGAGCCGCTCCAATTCACCTACGATTCCTACATTAATGAGAATTTTCTTGTTGCCATGCAACAGACTGCTATGTCCACAAATATGATAGAGGGTTCAATTTTGTGAGATTGACGATAAGTGACTCGCCAAAGTATAATGAGGAACCTGTCTAGAATATTTTTTTCCTGGGTTCTTTTCTTTCTTTCTTGTTTTGGAGGAATCATGCTTTGCATACAAACTGTTAAAGCAGGATCCCTAATCACATTAATGACAGGCATGTCTTCCATCAATATTTTACGATGTGACTTAGCATTTTGGATCAGTACTTGTAATGTATTTGTTGAACGTTTGTCCATGAATATGAAATTAATGAATTTGAAGTAGCAGTAGTAGTAGTAGTCATCGTGTTATTAGTAGTACTAGTATAGAAGTAGTATTAGACTTTATTTGATAGGTTCTTTAGCACAAGGCTAATCTGTCACAAGGGCCATTTTAAATCGGGTTAACTAAGAGTTAGTAGTAATTTTAATGCCTGTCTTATTTATTTGACATATTTTATATACAGGATAAAAAAGAAACAATCGAATCAGCAAAGCTGTTTTTCATCGATGTCCTGTCAAACATGATTAAACATTTCCAATTCTAACCAATGGGATTCTTTTCATTACATCAGTCAAACAATACACAAAATAAGGCTTTAAAATGCAAGAAAGACACAATATAATAAATTTGTTTGAAAGAATTTAATGAATGACCAATCTTATTTGTTGAGTGAAACAATATAATAGCAACAATAAAGACGGTTAAGAATCCCCATGGTTAGAATACTGATATGATTAATTTCTAATCGTTGAAAATACCTGAGTATGATGTGAAGATGTCACTTAGAATGTCTGTATTTCATAAAACTCAAGAAGGATTTATTAACTAAGCATAGCAATGAATTATGGAAAACAACTGCATTTTATCTACCATTTAAAAAATCAAAAAATCAAATATCATGTGAGATTAGAACAGGCTTAGGAGTGAATTGAAGTAACCTTTTGAGATAAGGCCAGCTCAAAAATTAATCTTCTGTACTTTGCACAGCACTCATTCTCTATCAAGGTGCTGCTAGAGCTTGCTTTGAAAGCAAAAGAGAGAGAGCGAACCCCCAATGAAGCAGCTATTTATAAGGTGTACGTCATACCAGCTACCTTTTCATAGGTAGGCTGGCTCCCTCTAAATTACGAGCAAGCGTTGACGCAATCGCTGGCAATTAATGGCCGATCAGGCAGTGCCGGATCCGTTGGCAGTAGGACGCACAGAAAGCAAGCGGTCGGTCCGCAGCTAAAGGTCACATGGAATCAAGGCATGAGCACTAATGGATTTTCAAATGCTAACTGAATTAAATGCCAGGCACAGTATAGAAGACTGGGTTGTGTATCCTCTGGTGCTGTGAAAAGGTCTGTGTACCTGTCTTGTGTAACATTGCTGAACCTAGGTTTGAAGAATAGCAAGGACTCGTCTTAAAGGGCTAAGGAGATGAGCACTTGGGAACCCAAGATGCCATGAAGACATTGTCATTATTTGCCTGTATGATACCATAACGTAGTTCCAAGACCCCCTCACCCTCCAAATGAAGAATGAAAAATGCATTGCTAGTGTATGCAAATTGATAACTGGAAACAAAAAGTATTTGTTTCTCACCTTAAAAAGCTGTTCCTTTGTACTCAAAGTTAAGGAAACATTAGATCAAATATTGGAAAGAGAAGAGATATATCAAACAACTGATTGTAAACATCCAGCCTGAATAGATGTATCTCAATTAAACTGAACCTGTTGTGATTTATTGTGGTTGAAAAGTATGAACTCATCATTTAGAAAGAATATGCATATATATCCACATTAAAAAAAAAAAAAAAATTGTTCAGAACTTAAACTAGCTTGACATCTCTCTATTAAATGTGTTAGTAAGAAGAAGAAGAGATGGAATCTTATTGTCTTCATCTGTATGCCATGCGCAGAATTTCCACAAGTCTTGCTGTATCCATCGGCTTCCTTGTTCATGCCGCTTTTGCGGCGGTATTGTCGGGCCTTCCCTTGATGAGGCAGGCTGCACTATGTGCCTGTCAGAATTTTAATGAAGTGTTATGCTTCATCAGGAACATCAACACAAGGAGGCTTGTTTTGATAACATAGCGCCGTCCAGGGGACCTCTTGTAATGTGTGTCATCGGATACGTGCCGTCCGTAGATACGTCACCATGATGTTTCAAGTCCTCTATACATGAAGGTTGGCAAACCTTTTCTTTTGCTATCTGTGCTCGGTGAACTTACTCTTATAAATTCTTGCTACTTTAAAACATTTTATTATTTATTCAGCCATCATCTTTTATCTTTTAAATCTCTTGCATTAAATTCCATCCATTAAATCCCCTCTAGAGTGTTGGGAGCCCCAAATTCGCCAAAAACTTGATGGCAAAATTTCACTTAAATTGTATCATATTGTGAAAAAGGATGCCATTTTAAAATATAATAATTTTTTTTGAATATGCAGGTAAAAATATATCTCTGTTGAGGGTCAAAAGGTTGTGATTCTTGAAGAACACTATATTGAAGGGTAAGAAAGAGTTCATGCCCTCATGGCCCTCTGCAGACAATATCATGGTTTAACCAAATAGCTATCTTCATTGTACTTCTTTGTAGTCTCTTAGTGAATGATCAGAAGGTCTCTCAATTAAGACTGCGATGACACTTGCAATATAGAATGTCATCTTTCTAAGGTCAACACCCTGACCAAGCCAATGGCATTCTATGGAGGTCAAGACCAAAGCTATTAGAAAGTCTGTCAAGGTTATCGGCCTATCATCATTGGGAAGACAAGCTATGTTGATAGTACAGGTCAAGAATTATCCAGATAGATTCTTGAAAAACCTGCTCACTGATTACAGCTCTGTTTTTTGTGCCATGTCTGTGTCTCTGTGGTAAAACTCTTGGTCTTTGTCTTATAAGACATGCTTCATTCAGCTGAGATTCGGGCTTACTTGTAACAAATCTACACTGGGATAGGCACAAATTGGAATACTTTTATCTCAGAGAGCCACATTATAGCCAGAGAAGGAGCAAAATGTATGTGTTGCCTTAAAATGCTCAAAGCTTTGTGTTCTTACAGGATTTAATTGGATACACTTCTTACTTTTGCTTCTATTGTTGGATGCAGTGCAGGATTTAAAAAACAAACCCAGATTAATAATTGGCCAGCTATGTATAGAATTGTGATGATTAGGTTGAAGTTCCAAGAGCATTGAGAGCTCAGCGACCTCAGTCAGAGACTTCTTTAATGATGGATATTATTTGGTATGCATGAGAGATGTAAAGAGAATGGAGGAGGGGAGGGACAAAGAGTAAGTAAAGGACAGGGAAGAAAGATTGCTTAATTTACTATCCTGGATACTCGTGTCCCAATTACAGGTGAATGTAGGTATACTGTGATGACAACTTGGAGCCTAATATGGAAAATGCCTTTCCAATAGCATCTTTAATTTTGATTGATATATTGTACATATCGTCCTTGTTTTCACGAAGTGACGGTAGTGAGGAAAATCGTTAAGCAAAGTGAATCAATTTTTTTTCACTACCGTCATTTCGTGAAAACAGCGACGATATATACTTTATTTTGCAATGTTACATTATGTTTCATGTATTGGAACAAATTATTTGATTTATTTAATGTTTCTCTGTTTCTGCTTGCAAGTAAAGCCTGTGCTTATATAGGATAATTGATTTCTTAGGCTGTGAATCTTTTCACAAGTATGTGCTATCAGTTTTTTATTTCATATCATCTTACCACACGCTCCTTCTCTTTCTCTCTCTTTCTCTCTTTCTCTCTCTCTCTCTCTCTCTCTTTCTCTCCATGATATCTTTCCTTTTGTTTCTTACTCATGTGTCCTCCATCCGTATCCTCCTCTCGTAAAGTGGGTCGGCATGTCTGTAGGTCGCAGAAAATGTCACAGAGATACTTGTGGCATGATTAGATGACAGCATGCATGCTCTCTCAGCCCGGGCCGCACACTCAAACAAGCTCAAAATTGGATTTGCCTCAGATTCCTAATGCTTTCAATCACTTTACTTAAAGATATATGTATGTCTGATCATTAATGCACCGCAGTTTTTTTGTGCCATGTTTGGATCACATATAATACATCATACATGTCGAGTCCAAAATTAGAATGAAGACACATTAAGGTTCCTTCCAATCAAATTATGCATGGGGTTATATCATTAAGTATTATGAATTACGTCAGATGGAGATTTTTCCAGACATTCATGCGTTCTATTTTCGTTCAAAGACTATTTTTCTTCTCTTTACGGAATAAATCTGTGTATTTTCCTGATGTTGATCCAATGATCCTTTAGAAAACACCACAGTATTTTGAGGCATGGATTTCTGAATGGAAAGAGTATATTAAGAACCCTACATATATAGTTCACTTGGTTGTGAGGATACCAAAATATTTCACCCCTCCTTCGATGCCCCTCTCTGCACAATACAGCCTCTAATGAGAGAATTGAATTTGTAATCACATTTTCCATGTGGCTAAGTCCAACCGCTCAAGCAGTATGGCTTGCCCAAAGCCAAGGCTATTGCAGGTCTGGAGAAGACCTGTTTTCACAAGTATCCAGACACAGACCTGTAGATTTGACTAATTCTTTAAAAATTTAATCATGTGCTGATAGTTACAGTTTGAAGTTTGAGGCTGCAAATACAGCGTACAGCATTTGTGGTTGTAGTATTACTCAGATAACACCCTTGGAAAATGAGTAATTATTGTTAATCTTACCCGATATACTTGTACATGGCTTATAAACGTCCAAACACATGATTGCATTAATGTGATGCATATTCAGTGATTAAGACAAGTGGAAACAAGAGGATCTTATCTTCCAAGTCAAAAAATATTATCTTGACCATCGTTTTTTAGGCATGAGATCTGTACAGGAATGCATGATGTCTTAAAAAAGCTGAGTTTGTAGATATGAGAATGGGTCATTAAAATTCATGTTTATGCTACTCCGTTGTGGCCTGAGAATAATTAAGAGATTTATCAGAATTAAGTGGAATGGAGGGGGAGGGGGAGGAGGACATTGCATGGACTGTATGCACATAGAGCTACATTTTGATAATTAAATGAAATATTTGTCTTTCCACACATTGACATTTTTTTCAGTACATTTAAAAATAAAACAAAATATCAAATGTTCTCAAGTAGAGCACAAAAAAATATTAAATAAATATTTGTCATAATAGATTAATTTGTCTGTTCCAACCAACGTGCCAACACAATATATTGTTATATGATGAATGTCAGCTCCTGATAAGATAACTCTTTCCCATGAGTTAAATATATTTGTCTTCACTTTCAGTATTAAACTTGTTTATATACCCCAGTAGGGTGTACAAGTTCTATAAATATCTTTCTCATCAGACAAAGGACTTGTCAGTTTGAGCCAAAGTATATCACGTCATTTACTGTGTTTTTACGTCAAACGGATGTTTTTGAGCCACAGAGCTACTGGGAGGGAAACCGAACAGGAAAACTGTTTTTGTGAGGTGTGTTGAAGCTGACCTTCTCTGCCATCGACTTCCCCATGCGTACTTTGTCGTCACATTCTGAAAAGGCATGATGTAAATAGACCCAGCTTAGCGAACGGTTTGTTTTGATTCTTGGATTTGAGCTTGGCGATTGGACGGAGAGGGGAATATATAGTCACGCTGGTTTCGTCACAGTAGGAGACTGATTGCCAGTGCCTTTATATAGGCCAATGTTTTCTTACATTCTCGTGACATTTAGATTTAAAGCACAGGGTGCATATTTAAATGCCAACTGAATATCACGTGTCACTCAATCTATCCTAACTTGAAATGTAGGGTATCGAATGTAAGTGTTACACAACAATAAGTGCATTTCAGTACCTATGTGGGCTTAGTTCTAAATTCATGTTCATTGCCCTTTATTAAGCAATTTGGTTGCAAGGAAAGATAAAAACTAGTTTGGGTTCATAAGGAGATGATTTCAATTCATTTAATATCCTTTCTCAAGATTTCTTTTGAAAACATATGTTTGCAGAATTTGTATCTTCCAATGTTAGAGTTAATCTTGTAGTTCATTAGTATTGATCTTCTTTCTTGCATTTGAAAGTGTTCTTCATATCACAAAGCCCAAAATGTATTTGGAATATATCTCAAGAATATTCCTGCTTGTGCTTCCAACAGTGTACCAATTACTTTCTTGTTTATCTGAGCTCCTTTTAGTTTTCAATAGCTGTAAAAGGTGGATTCCCTTTATTTTAAAGGTAATTTCTATATTTTTCTGCTTATTCCAGGGCTATTTTTGCACTATTCTTTTTCAGTATTCTTAAATTGTAGAGGCGACAGTGCTGTTGATGCAAGACTGCACATTATTTTAACATGATGATCACAATAAGAAGGCTTTTCTGGTCCTTCTCTAATACCTAGCAACACAAAAATAGGCCACTGATGTTGGATACTTGTGCAACGTTTCACTGTAATATTGCATTTTAATAAATTGGTGTTTACACAACGTATTTCCCAGAAGGTAGCAATCGTTAGAACGTGGCTATAAAGCATCTTGAAATGTTGACAACGGGAAATGTGGAGGGTGTTTCTTGATGTCTCTGATTGAGTATCGGTGAAATGTGAACGTGTCATATACCTTCATCATATCCATCGTAAGACCAGAGAGGGACAGGTTTACCAGTAGATCTGTCACCAGAGAATGGAAAACCTGATATTGATTCTCCACCACCACCATCCTAATTCAATTGGTGATATTAAAATGTGTGCTGGCAGCTATCATTATCGGTTTTGACCTCATTTTTCCAGTCCCGAGGTAAAAAATCAAAAAGTGCATTGTATCTTGTCTGGTATTGTCATTTTTCTCCTCCTCTCTCCATTATTTGATGGAAGAAGAATGGCATGATATGATCAAAAGCTGTTTGATCTTTCTGATCTCTGTGCTCTTTCTGGGGGGGGGGGGGGGGGGTGTTTCACAAAACTTGTCATCAGTGACAAATGACAGTTTTTGTTATAAGCTATTAAAATCCTTGCTTCTGATTGGTTATCAGCAGATTTGTCACTGATTTTTGTCATTTGTCATTTGTCATTGAAAAAGGCTTTGTGAACCTGCTCCCAGATCTTAGTGAATGATACCTCTTTATTTTCCATAATTTTACACGCAAGTAAATGATAGAACTTACAAGCCCCAAAAAGCAGAATTCATTTTTGTTCAAATATAAAAAGCGATGTCAATCAATTAACGTACCTTTTCAATAAAAAAATTTTTCTGTCTGATTACAAAATTGCTTTTGCATATTCAATTATATAAAATAGGGTATTTGGAAGCAAGTTTGCTATTGGCTGGAAAGGTTCATGTGACACTCAACATTTTGTTATATAATATAACAAACTTTTTTGCTCAGTAAAGTGTGTGCAAAAATGAATTAGACTGTAAAGACAAACACAACATAAACTTCTTGCTATGATACATCCATGGCGATAAGTATTCTCCATAGACAAGAAATTATTTCAACAATTTATTTTCTTTTATTCAATTCCTCAAGTGAATGTTTATCATAGGTAAATACAAATAGATAACAGATTAAGACATTGCTAATTAAGGTATGAGGGAAAGTGGAAAAGGATGAGCTCATATTAGTTATGGTACCATGCATGCCTTCATTAGTGCTTTATCTTCTTTCAAGAAATCCTTCCCACTGTACTGTCCTTACGTCTTGACCCCCGCTTCAACTTGGGTCATCTTGCGTGGTTGTGCGTTGTCGTAGGCCATCCCAATCAATCTCGCTTCATGCTTCATATCCTCCGCGCAGCCTTGAACAAGGCTAATCCTCCGGGGTGGTATAATTCAGACCCAATTCTCTTCCGCTTGGCTGCCTTCTCCATCTGCAAGTCAGACCTGAGATTCAAGATCTATGCTTGATGGAGAGAGGACAATCATGAACAAAATAATTAGCTGGATGTATTCGTTGTAGAAGGAGAGAAACTGCATGTGGGTCGAGAAATCAAGAAATCAGCAGATTTTGTGCAATAGTTACCTGGCATTTAGAATCATACACTACACAATACTACTAAAAATGCTCAAAATATCCACAAACATCCCGGTGTATATGTTGGTCTACAGATATGATATGCAAATATCTACACAATTGTAGCTGAATATATATTCGGTAGGCCTACCATTCATATTATAACCCCCCCTCCCCCAAACAAAAATAATAATATAACAACTGTCATAATAATGAATGAATAAATGAATGAACAAAATAATGATAATGATTATAATAAATAAATTAGAGAACATTCTCTTCCGCTTGGCTGCCTTCTCCATCTGCAAGTCAGACTTGAAATTCAAGATGTTTGATGGAGAGAAGACAATCATGAACAAAATAATTACCTGGATGCATATGTAGAAGCTAGGAGAGAAAATGCATGTCAGTCAGAAAAATCAGCAAATTTTGTGCAATACATACGGTACCTACTATTTAGATTCTAGCGCACCTTCCATGCATCATACACTAGAATATCTTGAGACATACACATGTAGGTCTACAGATATGATATGCACACATCTACCATTGTAGCTGAATATTCATTGGGTAGGCCTACCGGTCATCTTGTAACCCCCCCCCCCCCCCCTCCAAAAAAATAAAATAATAATAATAATAATAATAATAATGATAATAATTGAATGAATGAATGAATGAATGGATAAATGAATAAAACAATAATAATGATGATTATAATAAATAAAGAAGAACAAAATTAAATGAAGAAAATAATATCAATTTAAAAAGAATTAAATGAACAAATGAAGAATCAGAAGAGTATATAAGGAACACATCTCCTGAGTCTACTTGCATTTTATTTGTTTGATGTAGCTGTGCAGATATGATTGATATATTGATATAAGTATAATGAATTGCTTTACGCAGTATTTCTTAAATGCAACATGGATGATAGTATTTCATTGACTCGTAGGATTGATAAATGATATGTGTCGTAACAAGTTTTTGCTATCTCTCCTTTATCCCCTTTTACAGGTAACACTGCTGATATAATTGGCATGTCACCCTCTACATCACCTTAAGGAACATGTGCAAGAAGACAATCTGTATTCAACATAACCTACCAAATCTGACAAGATATCTGGTAGAATGGTGAGTTTGTTCTCTCTTCGGTTTGGTGAAATATGATGGGCAATTTCATAGGTAAAGACGGTACAGTGTAAAGAGAAAAAAATGCACAAATTTGATTTGATTTGATTTATTGGTTTCTGCATCTTTTTTTCTTTTTTTCATCATACATTTACATGAACAAAATATGGTTTGATACAATATTTTAAGTGTATATAATTTTATACAGATAATAAACGAAATTAAACAAATATATTGAATGCATAATTAAAATACATTAGATGCAGGAGGGCTACAGAAATATTAAGCAAAGTAGCATGACGTGCCCTCAACTTAGATACAACAATAAAAATAAAAATAAAATGTCTCCACATCTGGGAACACAATACAATGTGTCAATAACTTTATTTGATGATATATTAGTAATTCACAATTATGTTTTTTCTTAAGGTTATGCATTTGTATTTGTATGATTGTGCATCACAAAGGAAAAATTACATTTGTTAAGGTTATTAGGACAGAATGGTGCAACTCCCTGATGTGATGATTTCATTTACACCATAATGGCCTTGTAATTCATAGCTGACAATGTTTCTTAATAGGATACTTTCTAATGAGGATAATAATGTTATTATTATAAATATTTTCTTCGGTTTTGGTGAGTTGATAACATGCTACCCATAGACATTTTGCATCATGAAAAGTTTTATAGTACTTTTAAGCAATGAAAATCACTCTTTGTGCTCTGTTTCATGAATTGATAAATTCTGCATTGCTGGAACATCCGTGTACCTTGCAAATTTACCTCGGTTCCTGCTTTCCCTGAAAGTTGACACTGGTTTGCCCACTCACTCGTAAACTGACCTTTAGAATTCTATCTCTTGCTTTCATGAATAGTCTGCAGAGTAAGACTCAGCCTGACTTTTTTAAAACAGAAAACAAGATTGGGAGTATCAGATGTATGTTTAAAAGTAGCATGTCTATAGAAGGAAGTTAGGGCTAGTTCCCCCCCCCCCCTCTCTTTCTATCTCTTGCACTTACCCCCATACCCTAGTTGAATTTTAATCCAAAGCATTGATGTTAATGAGGTTAATAATAATACAAATTTATGCCCATTTTTTATATGTCATGCTCGATTATGAAATATGAACTACAACATGCTCTATTTAAGATTGTTAGACCCCCACCCCTGAAAAGGAGGGGGTTACCCCTCTTCTCTTATCACTGTATTTCAGATTCTTAGTATTCTAAATATTTCTTTGCTCTTCCGTTTATATCTTATCAGTATGTTTGCCAAGCATGAGTTCAGATTGATAAAATAGTGCTCAGAGACTTTGTTGGAAAGCGCTTTATAAGCACCGTTTTCATTATTTTTATTATTAAATATCTATAATCACATACCATTTTGAAAAAAGAAAAAGTAAGATGAGTAGACTAGATGAAGGGTTAAAATAATGATACTTGAAGGGTGTGATTGTGGGGGTGTACTAGCTCAATCTAGATGGAGAGATGTGATTCTTAACCATTTTAAATGGCAATGTGGGCACTAGACAAGCGGAACTGATTGTCACTATCGCTATTTGATTGATGAGCATTGAAAATTCTGACCGGTTCATCTTTTAGTCGAAGTACATGAATGTCTCTATTGCATTCATTTTGAAATGTAGGTTACTTGTTAGAGTTCGTTCAATGATGAATTGAACTACAGATGCTGAACATTACAACAAATCAAACTTAACACCATAACATATATGTATACTACTGTATATACAGATGAAATATATACAGTTAACCCCACAATGGACCTCTAGGAAGATATGGACCATTAAAGAAGAACAGAGCCATTAAAGTAACGGCGCTGAATAGAGCAATCCAGCCATACTCTTTTCAAATAATTATCATTATTTATTATGTTCATGTATATTGTATGTGTATATATGTATTTTATATACAGAAATAAAACCAAACCAAACAAGAAACAAATATGAATTATGTAGAGTCAAAGAGGTGAAAAACAACAAAGTGGAGAGTCAATCAAATCAGTAAGAATTCAGTAGTCCAGAGTTTTTGCCAAGTGATTGAAATCTATGATAAGTTAAGGCTTCTTTTTTTGTTATATCAATAAAGAATTGAAGAGAATTATTTCATATCTTTCATGAAATTTATGTTACAGGTGCATTAAAAATAGTTTCAATCCTCATAAGGGACAAAAGTTTACAAAGTGCTGAAACCCTGTCCAAAATCAAACTTTTTCTTTCTACCTACAGATGCCTGTCACTAGCCATTGTTTACAAGAGATATTGCTACAAGACTAGATCTCGAACCGCTGCAGCAAACCGAGAACAGGATGGATTCAAAGATTACAATAGGAGAGAAGAATGGCAAGGACAAGGTAGCGGCGGATGTGCCTGGGTCTCCTGATGTAGCAGAGATTCGTATCGATGTACCCGACACAACCTACAGCAAGACGGAATCCAGTAAACCAGAATCGAAGCCCCAAAGTGCCAAAAACAATGACTTGAAGAAACAGGACAGCAAGCGGAATGCCATGCTCACCAAGAAAAACTCCTTTGATCGCTCTTTTGATAGCGACAAGGGAACAAGGGACGGAAACGGGAAGGGGCGATTGCGCAAGGAGCGCTCGTTTGAATCTATGAAAAAGGACTCGCCGGGAGGGCGGAACTCGGACGGACAGGGCAAGAAACATGACTGTTCGGGGAAGTCGGGTGGGGGGCGCAACCCCAAGTTAGGGAGGCGTATGGGGTCGGAGGAAGGGGCCAAGTCGGAAGGGGAAGGGAACTCCAGATTGAGAAGACAGACATCGCAAGAGGAGGCAGAGTCTTCGTCATCGAGACGGAGAGCCAATGCAAAAAAATTTCTTCTAAGGAGCCAGCCTGTTTCAGATGATATGTCACCCCCGTCTACTCCTGAACTCAATTTTGGCGAGGTGAGTGATGAATTTACGTAGGAAGACAAACTGAAAAGCATTGTTCAATACCTTCTTTGTTTTTGAAATGCAGCGATTTAAAATGGCTTCACTGCTTATGTGGGTTGCAATTGCGTAGGCTCCCAATGTCATTTTGTTAGTCCTTGACGATCAATTGCACAAAATACAATGAAATTACACCAATAATATATTTCAATTTATACCCACACTACGGGGGCGGGACTCCAAGGTGGCCTGGGAAACTGCTAATTTGAAGCTCTGTAGGTGTATTATTGAGTATAATCTAATGTACAAGGATACAACAACCCCAACAGTCTGTTAAAGTGATATGAATGCTATCGACTATGGTAAAACTACACCAAAAGTAAATCATGAAATACATTACATTTTTGTGTAGTTTGATATCCTAGTACACTACATTTTATTAAATTGTTCCCTGAACAAGACAAAAATAGATATGATATTTTCCTCAAAATAGTGGGGTTAAGAATACCCGTGGCAAATGATCTAACGTGGTTATAATAATATTCACGATGTGATACAAAGTTCTAGAGAATTTAGGCTGTTGATCTATTTACTCTAATGCACACTTTGCAGAGAAAGTCGCAAATGGTTGATTTTTATATCCTGCCGGAATATTGCTCCATTTCAAGTTTTAACCATTTATGTAATATTAATTACAATGGAATATCTTTGTACTGCAAAACTATGATAGAATGGCAAGTGACTTACTGTAATTTGTCCAGCAGTTTGTATGGAGAGTCCATCAAAAAAAGGAATACCTACACACCTAGCCAGTTTTCTGAATGGCTGAAATATCTTGTGCTTTCTTGAATCATAAATCAAACCCAACTCCCTGTGAGACAACCATCCAAGTCGGACGACTTCTCCCGCTCTCTCTCTCTCTCTCTCTCTCTCTCTCTCTCTCTCTCTCTCTCTCAATTCAATTCAATGAAGAGTGCATTGAGCTTGTAAACGCACTTCTGACTTGTTGACACTGCTCCGATTAAAGTGTGATGTCTTGTTTCAACAGGATGATAAGAGGATACGAAGGCTTCCTCACCAGTTGAGTGGTGAGACACCGTCTAACCGAGTCCACAAGCAAGCCAGTCTAGAGGCTCGTAGTGAGCCCGCTCTGTCAAGAGGTAATAAAATCAATCATACAAACTAGATGAATGCATGTTAAAGCTAAACTTTGGTTTGGGTAATAGAATTGAATTTCAAGAAAATTGATTTCTAATAATTGAATTGTGCAGTAAATTGGTGGGCCAGAAAAATATTGGAAGCATTTGCAAATTACGATAAAAGCTTGTTGTATACATAGTCTGGATGACTAGCTCCATTTTATTAAATAATACTCTTTTTTTTTTCTTTTTTTTTGTTGTTGTTGGTTCATTACTCAGGTATTATATACTTTCTTCCAAAATTGTTTAACAGTTCAGTAATTTTTAATCTTTGACCTTAGTTCTTAGTTGTTTTTGTCTTCTTTATTTTGTGATAATTTATTTCCTATCCTGAATGAAATTTAGATTGATATAGAGTCAAGAATTTATAAGAAATCCATTCTTTTAAATCATTTACTTATTCTAGGAAGTGTAGTACTTTAAAAAAAAAAACATGTGACAAAATGTACTGTATAAGCTGTTTTTTTAAATTGTCCTTATCTATGGGTTTTGTTTATCATTATCATCATCTTCATCATCACCATCATCATCATCATCACCATCATCATCACCATCATCATCATCATCACCATCATCATCATCATCATCATCACCATCACCATCATCACCATTTTACATATTATATTTTCTGTATTTTAAGAAATCAAGGCATTATTCCTTGTCTCAGCAACATATTTTTCTTCACATTTCATATTGTGAAGCCTCTACCTCACAAAGATGGGCAAGGACAATTTAAAACCCTGTAAACTTTGTGATAGTGTAACACCCCAAGGGAACAGGTATCTATCAATTCCTGGAGGAGATGCTCAATTGGTATACAATCTCACCTAAGATCCTCATTGTTTTCTTTACACAACGGCAGTTCCATAAATACTAATGCTTCTGCATTGTTGTGATGAGTTAACCCGATTTACAATCTGCCTTTATCTATTCAGTAGCTCAATTTGGCAATCTCGTACTCCAGTGTCATTACATTGACGTCAATCCTGCCCACTCACTCGTGTTTTGCTATTTATGGTCGGGAATCACAAGAAATTGCAATGAAATTTACTTCCATCATTTATGGCTGATACTGTGTTGGATTGGATTACTTGATAATGTTTCCCTTTATATGCTCTTTACGGATTTCCTACGAGGACAGTTTAATTTTTTTTATAACTGTTATGTATAAAAAGGGATTCTTTGAAATCTTAAAATAGTGATGGCTCAAAAACAATCAGATCAGGTCTTGTGTTATATTTCATATTCGTAATTGATGAAAAATTAATTCCATCTTCTGCGAGTTAGTAAAACAACAATCAGGAGTTCACATTGAAAAGCTTGAATATTGCGAGGTTTCTTATTAACCTAAAAAAAAATGATTTTGATTCATTGCAAATGCATGTGATGTAAAATATAAATAATGATGTGTACCACTAACATGTGCCTCTATCGAAAAGTGTGCATTATTACTTTAATGTCCATATTCTTGTGACGTTGCCTTGCAATAGAACCTAGTCAAGAAAGAGAAATCTATAAATTTAAATCATTATCTTTCAAAATGTTATAAATGTAACCGAATTGTTAGTCATTCTCGTTATTTATTATCACCATTGCCTTGCAAATAGAACCTAGTCAAGAAAGAGAAATCTACACAGATTCGAGCGGAGTTGACCTGCATCAGTTCATTGTTGACACCTTACAAAAGGCCAATGACCGGACCATGCTACTCAAGCTTGAGAATGAGCTCACCAGATTCATACAGTCTGAGTAAGTTGATGATATCGAGGGGTCAGTGACACAAAGACGTAACTCCATTTTGGCCATTTTGAGAAAAGGTGGTTTAAAGATTAGAGGTCCACTTGGACCTTAAAGGAGTTAAGTCTATGTTTCACTAGTCATTGACTTCAATGTGGTGTTGGGTGGAGTTAAATCTTTGTGTTTCCTGGAAAGCCCACATTTTTCTGAACATTTTGATATCAAATACTCCTTTTGGCAAAATATGGAGTTACATCTTTGTATCACTGAACCCTCGATATATGCACAAATATAATCTTGTTGAGGTATTAGAAGGGTATTAAAGAGATTGCCTTTACAATCTGTTTGAAGCATGTTGGCAAGGGTATGATACTTTCATAGGCGTGCTATGTTTAAGTCATTAACCTGACCACATTCAAGCTTTGGAGATGTATATATCCAAGTGTTGAAGTTTTAGCCACAAAAGGAATGGATTGTCTTAGTATGTTCAATTCATGTACCTGTATACTGTAAAGGGGCTCTGCAGCAAATGTATTGCTGAGAAAATGAGATTTAAAAAAAATAAAATATTTTGTTGTTGTTTATATTTGATTTTATTTGTTTATTAATACATTTTTATTTATTTATTATTATTATTATCATTATTATTTTCATCATTTTTTTTTGGAGGAGGGAGGGTGTAAAATTGATGAGGATAGTTCTATCTAGTCAGAGGGATTGATTAACCCTTCATGGTTTAGTCATTAAAAAATGGAATCTTCCTTGGAATGGGAATTTTTTTGACATGTATATGCCTGCACAGTTGTAAAATATTGAGGGGTATTGAACATTTTGTCATTAAATTCAAGTTTTGCTTTTGTATACACATTTGTGTGCCATCGTTTTATAACATTCATAAGCATATTAATTTCCATCTTATTATCTCTCTCTCTCTCTCTCTTTCTCCCTCTCTCTCTTCTGCTTGGTAGTGAGCACATGCTCAAGTTTCCACCCATGACGTCGTACCATCGGATGATTGTCCACCGAGTTGCTGCCTACTTTGGACTAGATCATAATGTAGATCAATCAGGAAAGGCCGTCGTTGTCAACAAGACACCCAACACAAGAATGTAAGTTTCTAAAAAATAGATTTATTTACATAATTAAAAAAATATTGTAAATGGGTATATATGCAGTTCAAAAGCCTAGATCCATTGAATGTCATTCTTAAATCATACACATAAACAAACAAACCATTGCCTTGTTTATTGCCTTAGGCAACTAGATATTGGCACTTTATAAATTCCTGGATTGGATTTATTGCTTAAAAAAACAACTGTATCGAAAGATTAAAGATAAAATAATTCCATGATCATAATTGCACCTTCCAGTGTTGATGTTTTCAAGGGACATGATTTGAAAGCCAGATGCAGTTCTTATATGGTTCTTTAAAGGAAAGTATCAGATGTTTTGGAAGAAATCAGACAGATTTCATGAATCTCCAGTGAACTGCAATAATGAAGCTTCATAGAACAGCATGTGTTGCGTGCAATCAGGCAAAGTGCACAATGGTGTGTTAATGAAAATGTTCTGAAGTAGTATACCAACACTAATTAAAAATATCTGTCACCTTCAGCAGATATGTCCCAGATGTTCCTATTACAGTGACATATTAATGAGATGTACATGTTTATTGGCATGTTGGAGCTCTATGGTGTGTTGAATGTTGATGTTTTTTTGTTTTTTTTCATCTTCCAGACCCGAACAGAAGTTCCGGGAACATATCAAGGAAGAGCCTCTAGAAAGCACAGCAAAGAAGATCCTCAAGAGAGATACTGCCAGCTTTGATGACAAGGATGATGAGGTGAGAGAATGAGAGAGAGAGAGAGAGAGAGAAAGAGAGAGAAGGGGATAGAGAGAAAGGGAAATAGAGAAATTGAGAGGGGGTGGGAGACAGAGAGGGGAGAGAGGTCGAGAGAGAGAGAAAGAGAGAGAAGGGGGGCAGAGAAATTAAGAGGGGAAAGAGAGATAGAGAAGGGGGGACAGAGAAATTGAGAGGGGGTGGGAGACAGACGGGAGAGAGGGGGAGAGAGAGAGAGAGAAGGGGGACAGAGAAATTAAGAGGGGAAAGAGAGATAGAGAAGGGGGACAGAGAAATTGAGAGGGGGTGGGAGACAGAGAGGGGAGAGAGAGAGTCACAGAGAGAGAGAGAGACAGGAAAGAGAGAGTCAGAGAGAGTGTGTGTGTGTGTGTGGGAGACAGAGACAGAGGGGAGAGAGGGTGAGAGAGAGAGAGAGAGAGAGAGAGAAGGGGGGACAGAGAAATTAAGAGGGGGGAAGAGAGAAGAGGGGACAGAGAAATTGAGAGGGGGTGGGAGACAGAGAGGGGGTGGGAGACAGAGAGGGGAGAGAGAGAGAGTCACAGAGAGAGAGTGACAGGAAAGAGAGAGTCAGAGAGAGTGTGTGTGTGTGTGTGTGTGTGTTTGTGAGAGAGAGAATAAAGGAGATTGTTTGAGAGAAAGAGTGAGAGAGACACACAGAACAAAAAGACAGAGCATGATACAGAGATGAAGAGAGGAAGGGACAGAAAGAGAAACAAAGAGAGTAGAAATGTAAGAGAGAGAGAGAGAGAGGGGGGGGGGTGGTAGTGAGGGGCAGAAAGAGTGAATGCATGTGTGTGTGAGAGAGAGGGATAAAGATATTGACATAGGTCCAACAGAGGTCGAGAGATAGAGACATGACGAGAAACAGAGAATGATAATAATGAGAAACACAGAAATTCAGAAACAGACAAAAAGTATAAAGGGAGACTCCAGAGTCGGGCGAGGAAGAGGGGAACAGAGGATCAGGTGACCTAATCACATGATACGCACCCAGCTTCTGTGCCACCATGAAACACATGATAGACCCACTAAAGACCTACTGGACTACTGGCAGTAGACCTTACACAAGTAGAATAAATTTATATCTGTCCTGTTATCATATTTCATTCTTCCAAGAAAACGGAAAACGAGTGCGAGGAAAGTATATATACGTGTTGCCTTCCTCATTTTGAATATTCCATATAGAATGCATACATTCACATATACAGCTAGGTTGTGGATGAGAGAGGGCAAACTCAATCAGAACCTCGTCCTGTGTTCATACATGTATCATATTGTTCAATGAATTTGAGGAAAATTTTCTGTCTTTCGTGGTACAGAATGATTTAAAGTACATTTAAGTGTGCTCTGAAGCGATGAATTGTTTCTATATTGTTTTTTTTCGTTAATGATTTGCTCACATATATGTTTTAGTTATACTATTGCATCAAGTAGAATAAATCAGCTGATTATGATATCATGCATGCATTGTGTACATGCCTAGGAATTTTGTGTTGCCACATTTTTTGAGATCATTTTTTAAGATCGATGGAAAGATATATCGATCTCAATTGATAATCACAGATTTAGGAGTGATTTGTAGACTAGCAATCTATTCTGCTCAATCAAAACTCAGGGGTAGGGCCCTTGTGTATACTTTGCTTATGCCATGACTATTTTCTTTGCATTTCTATAAAAATCTGATTGATCTTTCTCTCAGGTTGTTAATTAATGCCACTAGAATCAAGCAATCTTGAAAAGGTTGTCAAAATATCCCTTTAGAAGTTTGTAGAGTATTTAACACGCTGGTTTATAACAAAAACTGAGATTAGTGAGATAATAGAGATGAAATTGACAATTCAATATCAAACAAGTATTCAAGTTACCGTGTCCCATAAGAGAACACATTTTCAAACTCATCTTTCAATCAGTCACTTTGAAGGAAAACTAGTAGTTGTTTACCTTTGACTGATTAGTTACATGTAGGGTTCATATTTGTGCATGGTTATGCTTTTAATTGTAGCATGATAACTTTGATGTGCTTGTATAGATTTGCAGCTTCTTTTCCATGACAAATGTGATTATTCAAAAGCGATATTTTAAGAAGAGTTAGTTAAAGAAATTTAACAGATTCTTTAGAAATGTAGTCTCTGTAATGAATATGTCACTTGCCATAGATCCCAGCTAAGGGTAGAAGATCATTTTGCTTTAGTTTTTCATGGACCAAACTGTGCACAGGGCATTCTCTTATAAGTGTTAAAGATAAAGACCAGTTATGGTCATGCGATTGCAATGTGAAAGAAACGTTGTGGAATCGATCAGAAAAGGTTGATCATCTAGCATACAAGTATTGGTGTGTACTGCAAGGTTCTGGAATCATAAAAATGATTAACTTTTTCTGATAGATACCACACTGTTCCTTTCACAATGCAATCGCATGACCAGAACTCGACTTTATCTTTAAGAGAATAATAATTCAGATGAAGGCTGCAAAAGTGAAATAGGCTCCCTTCATTTGCTCATTATCAGGAAATAATACCTCAAGCAATATATCAAAATACAGATTTTTATGAAACATTCATCAGGCTCTCATTTCTGTTGTTATAAATCCCTTGCTTAGGTTTACTGTCTTTTGTTTATGAAAGAAAAATGGCCTTTTCTTTCATGTTCTTACAAAACTGCACTTTGCATGATTTCTAAACACGCTGGTGTGTTGATTTAAATCAAAAGGTATGTGTATTATTATTTTTCTTCATTTTCATTTTTCCTTTTTTCCATTTTTGTTCATTTTCTGAATGTGTTTTATAGGGCCGAGATAGGGGCGATTTAAAAGACGATAAAAGGAGCAAGTCCTTTGAAGAGAGGCATGAGGAATATGAGAAAGCAAGAGCCAGAATTTTTAACCAAGAAGTGACTACGGTATGTGTCTTAGATTAGTTCACACCCTTAGAATATCTTTTTGAGAATTTGAACTTTTACCAGCATTATAAAATAACTACTTTATGAAACATATCATAATTTCAATCTATTGGTAGCACTTGGTGTTTGCATAATTTAATGACAAGACTGAATATAATTGCAGTTTTGGCCTGTAAGTAGACTTGTCTAATTTGTATCACCAAGATAGTTTATGCAACACAGCTCTTGATAATTTGAGAGCAGCATTAGTGGGAAACATTACTACATAGTAGAATGAGTTGAAATTATTCATATGCATTGCTTTGTATTGTAGTGTCAGAGAGTTTGCATGTTGTGATAAAACTCACAAGTTGCTAAATTTGTGTGCATTTACATTTTATTAGCATCGTTATTTCTGCAGTTCTTTTTTATTGTTGTTGGCAATGCATGCTTTGGCACCTCCTCAGACGAGCTCTTTTCTGCATGCACTCTGAAATATTACATCTTTCAATTCATGAAATTTCTCATCCAGTAAAGTTTGCAGTTTGATTAAAACATATTCACAGTGATGGGCAAGAGATGTATGTTTTTCGTCAGTATCAACAGACCAGTATATTGAAAAATATCAGTAATCCTTATCCTTGTTTTAACAACAGAATGATTAAAGTTTCTAACTTTAAAGGTACAACAGTATCAACTTTATTACTTGACAAAGCAGCAAGTTGATTGGTTATGTGATTTAAAATTGTGTTTTGCTCTGATCTCAGCCGGAAGGACTAACGGTGGAACCGCCTTCCAACCGACCAAAGAGCATCCTCCAGGCATCCAGCAGGCAGAACAGTGGCACTTCCGATGACTCCTCCTCCTGCCATTGGCAGAAGGATCGTCCTTGGAGCAGCGTGGACTCGAGCGGTTCTGAACGGCCTTCTATCCCTGCTGTCACCAAGGCAAGCAGCTTTGCTGGCAGCCTCGGCCAGAAGGCACTCCTAAGGACAGACAGCAGTGCCAGCAGTCGATCCAGCTCTAGCTTGGGAAGCAGGGGCAGCCTGGGAAAACTACATCCAATGGGTATGTCTCTATGGAATAGTAGTGTTACACAAGCGTTTGCTTTTACAGCCGGCCCCAGAGGCGGCCTCACGACTGCAATTTGAAGCAGCCTCAAGATCATTAAACCCCTTGTACACATATCTCGGGCGCCCAATTTTGTGTCTACACATAGGACGGCTTCACGTCGCCTTTTCACGAGCTGACGTTGGGGCGAACTCCATGTAAACAAACCCCTAATATTTTTGTGCGGTTCTCAAGGTTTTTTGAACTGCATATGCTGTACTGTCTCATTGAGTTTGGACTCTGGCCGACTTCAAACTTTAAATCCCTGCACTCCTCATCGATACAGAATACTAGATGAAGGTAATGACATCCTTCAGCTTGTAATTCTTTTATTGATGCTTACTGTGATCCTTGAAAATGTAGAAAAGACAGGAATCTAGCTCATACTCTCTTCTTTTCACCACATTCAGATTCAGTTGATCGTGGAGCAACCAGTCCTCATGGCCAGGTCCGGGGGTTCCCCTCTGGCTTCCCCTACCAGCCTACCTTAGGTCCCATCAGCCAGGCACCACCAGCCCCCTCTCAGCTCCCACAGCAGCCCACGTCTCCTTACTCCTCCCAACCCTCCCTCCAGCAAGGCCCTCAGGTCACGTGGACCAGCTCGTTCCCCATGACCGCCGGGGGTCAGGCCTTCCAGTCTCAGCCACAGATACACCCTCTAGCAGCTCAGCAGCAACAACAGCAACAGCAGCAGCAACAGCAACAGCAGCAGCAGCAGCAGCAACAACAACATCAAGGACAGGCTGGCCAACCACATACTCATTCTGGAGTGCCGCTTATAGTTCAGCAGGGGGCTATGCCTCAACATGCAGGGCCGGGGATTGGACAACCAGTGCTGTTTGCAACTTCCAATATTGAGAATGTACCCCCAGGGAGCTTCATCATAAATCCACAAACTGGTTAGTGTTTAGTTTTCTTCTTCTTTTTGTTTGCACATTTGATTGAGGAGAAAATGTTGAATGAAATGAAAGTAGATGGTAGAAATGGTTTTATAAAGTTACCGATTTCATTTTCTTAAACAAGACAACCTATTCATTTGAAACACAATATCTCACATTAATGGGTTTTTTTCTTCTTACATTGGGTTTAATAATCCCAAACTGATGAACAGTTGAATAAATTTTGAATGAAGATAGTAATTTCATAAACAAGAGGTGTTAGTTTGGAAGGTAATTGGATCCATAAAGAGATCAAGTGTTATGAAATAAATTTGAAGTTCAAACCAGCTTTCGTCTCTCTTTCCCTACGATACAGGTTCTCCATTCCTGAATCAAGATGGATCTCCCATGGTAGTACAAGCCCCCGCCCACGCTCAGCCTCCATCAACCAATCAGCTGCAGGCTACTCCATCAGGCCACGCCCTTCCTACCCAGACTGGTCCACAGCTAGCGGCCAGCCAGGGCAGTTTAGTTCAACATAGCCAATCTATGGTAAGTTGTATGGTTTGACTTATTTCCATGGCTTTGGAGAGTTTGAGAAGCCTTATGACTGCAAGTAGTGGTTGCAGGGGGGTGTTTCACAAAGATCCTAATTTGGACTTCACAATTATGGAAAGCTGTTAGCATCTATGAAAATAAAATGTTGATTCAAATCCTTCATGTTTTTTGTTGTCAAGGAGATTTCATGTGGAATCTATAAGTCTAAAATACTTGAACTTTTGCTTTTAAATACACTATATTTTAAGGATACAAATGGCTCTCCAAGATTTTAACGTCCAACTTAGAGTTAAGTTCCACTTCGGAACTTGGTAAAACACCCCCCCCCCCCCCTGGTCAAGTAGAAGTCTTCCTGTTCATCCTTTTTTTCCTTCATAACATGGGTCACGAAAAGATTAAATAGTAAAGACATGTTCAGGTAATTTGGTTTATACAATGTTTTAAATCGCCATCCATTATAAATAGTCAACCATTTGTTGCTTTTCATGATTTAATATAATTAATTTCAATGAAAAGATAAACAGTTTTTGTTATAAACCTTACTAAAGAAGTAATTGTCTTCATAAAACATATCATAAAGTACTTATTGATTGTAGTCTGTGTTACTGGTAATATATACAGAAATTGTTATTTGAGGAATTGCCACAGAGTGTCTTAAAGGCGATTGAAAACAATTGCATAACGGTTTAGTAATGGTTTAGTGATTGTGCTGTGTGATGATATTGCTTAAGGTGTTCATTGATCGAGAATTCTATTAGCTGGAGTAGTATTAAACCAATGTAGGAGTTATTTAATTACCACTCACTATATTTCAATGGCACGTATATTCATATGCCAGAAGGATTCACACAATCTCATTACTTACCCACACCATTAAATTGCACTCGGCTGTTGTTACAATAATTGTACGATATTAAACAGGCAGTACTCCTTCACCCATCATACCAGGTCTCCTCATCCACCCACCCCGCCCTAGTGGGCTACGGTCAGTCCCTAGGAGGAGCCGGCGGGGTGGGGGGTTTTGGACAGACCCCTAGCCATGGGGTTATTCACCCATCATACCAGGCACATCAGCACCATCATCAGCATCAGGCTGCAATGGTCCCTCACCAGCACTCTGGGGTATGGGCATGTCTGTGCTTTGGATATATATACTGTGTATAAATCTCATACTCCTCTTTTCTCATTGCTCTGTTCATGGTAGTTTTTCTTTTAATAGTGAGTGGTGCAAGTCCCTTCCAAATCACTTTTGAGTCATTTTGCTGCATCTCGTTTTAAAGCTGAATCATTTATTTATTTATATTCTTAATTTTGAAGCCAAGAATATATTCTTGAAATATATATATCCAGAAGCCCACAAAATATCTGCCATTCAGTAGCATTTGCCATCAAGGAAGGCTTACGTTTAAAAAACACACACCATGTTTTAAAGAATGGAATTAGGCAAATGATTAAGATGCAAGCAAACAAAAAATGTGATTTACTCGATGTACAAGCAGTGTATCTGCACCAGGAGGGTTTTGCACAGCTCTTTGCAAGTGTCGCATGGCAGAAGTATTAGTGTGTCATAGAATTTGTATTTAGTCTTTGGTATTTAGCATTATAGCACTGTTTCTACTGCTATTTATCCATTTGTTTTCATTCTTCCTAGCCTTTCAATATCTGAATGAATGTTTTAGCGTGAAGTATTTAGGCAATAAGGGCTGCAAAGTGAAATCTGTGTAATGAAACCTAATGGCAGTAGGAACATATAGAGTAGAAGTAGTTTGCATGAATAACATAGTTTTTAATATCTGTTTCATAGAATGTATTCTAGTTTCTGTTTTGTCTGTGTAAAGTTTATTCTTAAGGGGCTTTTAAAATTTTGTTTAAAATTAAAATGTTAACAAGTTTATTAAGGTTTATAATGGATGAATAATGGTTGATTGATTTTGTATGCTGCTCCACATGATACATGGATCTAAATCATTACAAGTGTCATGTATTGTTTGTATGTCTACAGTACAGTGTAGCTTGATTAAGCCTGACAAGCACAATCTGACTGAAGAAACACAAAACATGCAGGATTCTCCTTTTTTTAAAGGGTCTATCGGAACAATGTTACTTTAAGTGCTACTGATTAAACTTTCAGGCATTGCGTCATTTATGTGTTGTACCTTCCTTCATAATAATATTACGGATTAACCTGTAATCAATGAATTGTTTTTCTTCTTCAGATTAGTTGAATGTTATTCTTTAGTGATTTGTATGTAGTTTTAGATGGCATGGGTGCTGTGATCTTGTGAAAACAAAGCGATTCTATAGATTTTAAGATAATCTATATTTAAGTGTATGGGTAAACTTGAACTTGGATATGTTCAAAGAGTCAAATTAATATTGTATTAGTTTTCAAGTTTTATATTTAGTTCTTTTTTACTAAGAATAACACAAATGTGTCCAAAAATACATCTTGAATGAATGGATTGCTTTGTTTCTCTAAGGATCCTTTTTTTTTAAATATCCTTAGATGTATCTGTATTAGTTTGAATTAGTAGTTTATCTTTCTACAGTCTTTCAATGAAATCGGGAAGTAGTAATGATCTTTCATGATTGATGTCAAATATGCTCATGGTTTATACTCAACATTGCATGACCATTGTATTGATTCTTGGTGTTATTTTAGAGGTAGCTTAGATTTTCCTGTGTAGATGCATTAATGGAAAACAGAAATGGAAAGTGCTGATATTCATTTTATGTTGATTTGCTTCTGAAGATGTTAGTTACTTCTTGTAGGTGCAGATAGAAATATCCCATTGACATTAATGTGCTCTTCAGCCTCATATTAATGAATTGTCAATCTCATACTTTCTGATGTAAATAGAAACTTTGTTGCATGGATCAATCTTGAAAAATTCCACTGTCTTCTGATGCATTTTTCTTTGCACTTTGTTTCATGCATGCCTTCTTATTACAGGCCTGCTTGTAGCAGCTTCTCTAGAATTAGAGCTAAAATGCAAGAGTTCCCATTTGACAGATCATGGTTTTGTAGTTACATGAGGAATACGATTACATGTATTTGAATTTGTTTTCTTCAATGGTTATCTTTTTAGTTATCATAAGTTCCATTTAATGTCTTCAACACATCATACATTATCATTTAATAATGTTCTAGTAAAGGAAATAATTTTGGAATTTTACTGTAATTTCTAAATACAGTGTAATAGAATGTATAAACTGTTTGTATTGATAATGACAACCATAAACTTTCTAACTGTTTCATGTCTCTACTAAAACAAGAAAGCAGTCAATTTCACTTATTAAACTGTTAAATACAATTAATATATCCACTAAATGTACATGTTATAATTCCACAATTTAATTCAGTGCTGTTATTATATTTCCATTTTTCATGACAGGAGTATACAGACATGAGCAGTCAGATGCAGGGTCTGACCCTGTCGAGGCAGATATCAGGCGGCGACTCTGAGCCTGTGCCTGGTGGTAGTCAGCACGTACCTCTATCAATCCAACAACAACAACAGCAGGGTGGGGTACCACAGTCCCCTCAGCCTCAGATGCCTCATCCTGGACCCCACCCACAACAACATCAGCAACAACAGCAGCAACAGCAGCAACAGCCGATCCTCCAGATGCAGCCGCAGCAAGGCATGAGCCAACCCTTCATGATCAGGCAGGTAGGAGGACCAGGGAGCGGACCAGGAGGGGGCGGAGGAGGGGGAGGTGGTGGAGGAGGAGCAGGGGGTATGCCTACATCACCCCAAGGCATGCATCCACACCCTCAATCAACTCAACAACCCCCCTCGCATCACCAGGGGCCACAGCCTCAGGGGTTAGGACAACAGCAAGGCATTCCTCAATCACACCAACAGGTATGTAACTCCTCTTTATGACGGGACTTTATCATAGTAGAGGTGTCGTGGTTGAGTGGATATGTCACCGGACTGTCGATCACAAGGTCCGCGGTTCGAGTTCCCCCGCGGCACCAATGTCCTTTGGCAAGACATTGATCTACATTTGCCACTCCTCACCCAGGTGTTAAATGGGTACCCAGTAGGATGCGAAAGCCAATGTAGTATGCTTTGCAATTTGAGCCTAGTAGCTCTTGTTGGAATGAATGCTCCCCAGGGAGTGGAGAAAGTGCATATATTGTGTGCAGGCAAGCCAGAATCTGATCACCGTGGTAATAAGCTTGGACATTGCCGATGTACTAAGCAATATATAAGCAGAAATATTATTATTATTATCATGATTTCATCTTGATGACGTCGTTAGGTCATAGAGAGGTTTCCATTGGAGTATAGGTCATTGAAATCAGTCAGAGATTACTTTCGCAGTATGTTCGACTAGAATTGTATCAATAGAAATATCCTTTATGACACAGAAAGTAATAAGTCATAGGACCATAGTATCAATTTCTACCATACTTTCAATTCATTTTTCTTCCAGTAATTTTTGGAATAGCCAAGTCAGAAATTTTTAATTTAAGAGCAACAGCAATCACTTAATATTAATATTATAATATTAAGAAAACATTTTGTCAACAAATATATTTGTTTTGTATACTTTTTGACTGAATATTATTGTACATTTCAGGTTTTATATAGTAGTCAACCTCAGCAACCGGCAGCATACAGAGCAACCTCAGCTTCCCAGCTCTACAACCCCCAAGCCGTCCAAGGTATGCCCCCGTCCCAAGCCCACGGCCAGCATCCAGTATCAAGTAGTCAACCGCCCCATCTTGTCCAGCAGCCTACCGGAGGCATCATGTATCCCTCCAACCCGCAGCAGGGTGGAGGAGCTACCACACCCCAGGGTTACTATACAGCACAAGGCTTCCCCGCCGGCATGGGGATGATGTCCCCTCAACAACCTCCCGGCCAGCAGCAGCAGCCAGGACAGCCGCAGATCATTTACCAATCCCCCATGGACCAGCCCTCCAGTTCTTCCCACCAGGGTGTACCAGTACTTTATCAGTCCCAGATGCACCAGGGTGGGGGTGCCCCTCCTCATTACGGCCCTACCCTAGCCAGCCCAGGGGACGTGCCACGGTCTACCTCACCTAGCGCCCAACCAATCCATGGCATGCCCATGACCGTTGTTGTTGGTCAGCAGCAACAGCAGCAGCAGCAGCATCAGCAACAACAACAACTCCTGAGTCAAGGGCATGGTATGCTAGGTAACCAACGTCCCCAATCCCCACAGATCATGGGCCCTGGTGTGTCCTATCCCCAGTCTGTGCCTTCTACTGGTCCAGGTAGCACAGGTGGTGGTGGTCCAGGCCTTCTCTCACAGATGGGATACAACCCCTTACAGCAGAGGAGAGGATTAAGTCTAGAGCAGCATGGTGTCAGACCAAGGGATTTGTTTGCACCAGGTATGAGTGGTATGCTACCTCAAGGAATACATAGTCCTGGAACATCACCATCGCAGAGTCCTGGACCTCCTCTACAAAGACCTGGCATTCAAGACAAAGGTACTTCATACCATTATTGTTGATCTCTATCTTTTTCTTCTCAAAATCTTTATGGGACATTTCTCAATATGTAGCTATGCTTGGGTCCACTGAGGATGTAATGCATGTAACTCTTAAAATCGGTTATTAGAAACCAAAGATCTTTTTTGTTGAACATGCTAGGTACAAAGCTCATGATGACTATACACCAAAATTAAACAGTTTAAAGCCCGTCTGCACTAGTTTGGCCAGGGGGGATTAGACCTCCCTACATGGTCACCGACAGGTGGTCATCTCATCAAATCAGCTCTCAATTAACATAAGAAAAAGGGGATCATGGGGGAACAATGGTCACCGCTTAGGCACTGTTTGCTATATAGAGGGCGCAAGTAGCTATAAGTAATGCAGTGGGGCTTTTAATTCAAATTTTGTTCCTGTAACTTTGTCACCCTGTAGGTATGAGGCCTTCAAAATCATCCAAGCAATCCAAAGCTCCAAGGAGACAACGTAAAGTGCAACCAGGTGATAGTCTAATGGTTTCAGAGAGTCTAGAAATGCATGGTAAGACATCCATGGTTATTGGTGGTTATTTTACCTGACTGCTAAGAAAGCATAAATGCTTGTAAGTAAGCAACCAGACGGCCAACGGCTTTAGGTCCTCTCCGAGGAACCTGGTAATGAGGATTTATGTCTTACCAAAGGGCACTAGCGCATCGATTTGGTTTTCGAATCCGGATCACCAGACCACTGCTCTACCAACTGAGCTATGGTGTCTCTATGGTCCGTGCTCTATTCCTGACGCCACATTTGCTGTATAATGGGATAAGATCCTTGGATTTGTATTATTTACTAATTGAGCAAGTTTGTCTACAAATGTTTACAAAAGGAATAACTGCTAGTAAAATGGATGTACATTGTATAACAAAGCACTATGCGACAGGTTTATTTCCTAAAATCTTCATTAAATCTGTGTATCTCTGCCCTGTCTATCTCTCTATCTATCTATATATCTATCAATAATCAATCAATCTATCTGTCTATCTATTTATCTACCTTTCTATCTATGTATCTATCCTGCCCCCCCCCCACTCAGTGTTATTTAGGGTACGCATATGCATGTTCCCTCCTTTTGAAAACACCCCCCTAAGTCCGGTGTGTAAAGTTAATACAAGCCAGATTTTTGTGTACTACGAGTCGGACTTTGGGGTGTGAAAAGTACCCCTTTACTGGACACTTTGGTAACACGCATGGTATCCCTCCGTTCACGGAGTGGGGGGGGGGGGCCGGGGTATCTATCCATCTAGCTTTCTATTTATCTATCTATCCTTCTATCTATCTATGTATCTATCCATCTATCTTTCTATTTATCTATCTTTTTATCTATCTATCGTTCTATCTATCTATATATCGTCTATCTATCGCTGACATTAGGCTTATCAATTCCAGTTGATATCATAACCACTTGTTTTCTTTCCTTCATTTTGAAACCTAGGTCCATTGGAGGTATTAGAAGTATGTCCATTATCAGCTGAAACCACGTGTGGTGCCCTATTGGCAAGCCTCGATGACCTCTCACGCATAGGAGCCGACCTTCGATGGCTACCCAACGCCACCCCAGCCTCCCAGGCCCTGATGTCCCATCAAGTAGACTCTGCGGACAGGTGCTCAAACTACGCGGTCCTAGCTATATTCCCGGTCTCGGATGCCGCACAGAGCGCCCTCTCTCGACCCATGAACCCCATTTACGTTCTCCGGTCGCCGGAACGAGACCACTCGGTGCGGTTATCGCTCGCCTCTTCGTCTTCGTCATCATCGTCACCACTGCCACCTATATCATAACCACACTGTTGTCTGCATGCCTAGGACATTCATATATACCTAGAAGTCTTGTGTCGGGTGAAATTCTTGTGTAACGAATATGTTTCATGTTTTTTTGTCATTTCCTGTTCTCACTTCTATTCACCAAATCAAATGTAAGTTGTTTGAGTAACGCAGCTTCCTCACTAGTGCAAGAATTTTTTTGTTGATTTCACAGGCTTTTGTAATGCTAGAAATTCCATTAAAAAAAATAGTAGTATCAAATAAAAATGTAATGACTTATGTAAATCATATGTTGCCTTTAACATTAATGATATGACAAGCAGTACGGTCTGTTCCAAAGCACAGGAGTGTCCCAAAAGCAATATTTTTCGATCACCAAGCCATGGGGTTTGATTTTGTTTCAATAGCCACTCGATAGAGCCGTCATAATTGTAGATTCTATGTCGACCAAACATGGGTGCAGCAAATGATGATGATTATGTGTTGTAATAGAAGGACACAAAGATTTGTCTGTGTCTCTCCTTTATGTAGGATGATAAATCTATAATTACCATATTCAGGGCCCTGCCAGTTGCGATCGATGCAAATCGATTGCAATTTTATATCGTTCACAAATCTTTACTGAAGAGATTAGAGTCTGTAAGTTTGCGATTGATCAGGGGGACTTGCAATCATTCCACATCAGTTGCAACTCTTTATATAAAGACAGGGCCCAAGGAGTGATTACAATGAAATCTTGTATAGTAGACACCTCTGCTTAAACTTGTGGCTTTTGAAATACAATCAGACCTTCCAGTTTAATGATTTGATCTTTCTTGTTAAGAAGTATAACTATTAAACTTGTACCTCGGAATCGCCCATCAAACAGAGCATTCTTTTAGACAAATTCATCGAGTTGTATGATAATGCTTGAACCAGGGTTTAAAAGGCATCCATGGGGTGTGATCTTAAGAACCCTTTCCAAAGTGTATTGTGGAGAACCAAAGAAGCATGACTATATGTAAGGGTACTTTTTGTTATCATCTATCGCACAACTATCTCTTAAGCATTTATTCCTGAAAGTTGTTACAGAAACAATTATAATTACTTACAAATGAAGACGTGATTTTATAATTAGTATAAAATCATTGATGCAGAAACCATACCGCCTTTGATCTACGAATGTAATTAATAAGCCAACATTTATTACGCTCCCTTATATCTTTTGTATATCCAGTTGCGATGTGTGATTTTAGCCTACCTCTAATGATAATTTATGCACCAAATTAATTTAATATCGATATTTAAACAAAGTTAAGTGGGAGCTTGGCTTGGTCATGTTTTCAAAGGGTCATGTTTTCAAAGGGGGCAAATATGGCTGAAATTTATTTTATACTTTTGTATGTAAAGGGAAGAACTCATTTTCAACGAGCGTATAAAATCTCCATGTTATTCAATACTGATTGAAATTGAAGATAGTTAATGTAATTGTAGTTCTAAGTGTAGATACAAATCATTTCGGGCATTGCATACAACTCTGTGTCACAGTTTGGGATTATAATATGGCTTTTGGGCATTCTATACTCGACTTCAGAGCTAATTTATTAGGTAAGGTTTTGCTATAATGCAATATGAGTACTTCTTATAAGTAGACAATCGTTTGAAATTTCTGAGGAGAGGAACCAGTTTTACTTCTTTTTCTAAACTTACATTCTCATGAGGAAATGAAGATGGGAAGAATTCATAGAATTAAAAAAAAGATGAAATAGGGAAGAATTGTTGGAACAAGGATATTCCTTCTGTGAGATCTGAAAAGAATTTGGGTTCCTATCAATGAATGAAATAGGGATCTATGTTCTTCTCTCCATCTTTCCATTCCATCCTCCTCGGTGTTAAGAACTGGTTCCTTTCCTCAAATGTGTGTGAGAGCAACAAGTCTTTTACGGGTATGTGTCGGTCAGTCAATCGGATGCGATTAGTTATATCTGGGACTGTACTGTAATGTAATCATCTGAAAGATAAAACCAGTTTTGAAAAACAAAGTCAGGTTTAGAAAGAAGACCACGGAGCTGACCGCCAGACAAACAAGGAACTCCCTACAGAATTATATGCAAGGATAACCTTATACAAACTCATTCTAATGCAAATGTTTGTTTAAAAAAACACTTTACATGTGGAAAGGAGCAGATGTAGTTGCTTTGGCCCTTTCAATTGGAACATGGTCAAAATCGTTCAAACTAATGCTCACTCCCCCCAAAAAAAAATAATCACTGAAATTATTTTCAGTTTGCATAAATTTTTTAAATCAATATTTAATTGAGAATATTTTCTTATTATTCTTGGTGATAATATTTCTACAGATCAATTGAGAATTCAATAAAAAGGGATTTTGTAAGATTGTTTATAGGTATTTATAGCATTTTTACTATATTGATAACATGAATTTCAATACATGGGACGTAATATTTTCTATTTATTATTGCCTGTCTCCAATGCCCAGTTTGAGATAGTTAAGTGTAAGTACATTGAACCCTATATAGTTTTGCCCTTGTTATAGTACATCCTGTTCTATACAAAAAAGCAATATAGTATCTTAGTTCACCTTCTTTGACCGCAAAAGAGTTTTGCTGAAGAAATGAGAAATCTAGATGAATCAGATTGAAGCCGGATTTCAAATTTTGATTCCGTCATGTAAAGAGTTGTAGTACCTCTGACAAATTATTGTTCCAGTATAAATGTTTCTGCAGTTACATTGCGTAACTTTAAGGATGAAAATTCCTCCCCTCCTCTTCCCTTCATAGACATGACCAACATCTGTGCCTCTCGATACCCGAGTTATGTTTCTTCTTCTACTACCTGTTCATATGCACGATGTATTAATCTAGCCTCTGTATCTCTCACTGCCTAATGTGTAACGTGTAACATGCCTATGGTAGAGAAGGACTGTAGAATATAATATTAACGTGTAGAAACTAACCAAGTCATTTTTTTACTCTGTAGGAATAGAAGGACAAACTGAATGAATTGAATATTGCTCGTTATTAAACAACTCAAGAAGGGGGCTTAAAATCTAATCTTGGGTTCTCCTAATGCAATGCATTGTGAGAGGCTCGAATTGAGTCTCAATTTTTTAAATCATATAGTGAATGGATTATTAGAACCAGCGAGATGTAAACAAACTAACAAAAACCTGCTGGGAATCACAATCACTGAAAATCATTACTCCCTTTCGCTCACAGAGAGATCTGCTGGATTCCATTTCCAGTCATTACTAGAACACTTGATTACCGTACAATTAATAATTGCTGTTTATAACAGGTGTTAGACGGGTGAAAATTGGGCATGTACAGAGAGTTAGTTCCCTCTAACTCTCCTGGGATAGGTTTACAAGAATTGAAATATTCAACTTGAACCATGTACATGTGTGATTGCTGCCTTATACATGACAGTGTAGAAAGAATAGAACAGAAAGTAATAACTTATCAGGTTGATGTTTCGGTGCGTACTGAGTAATAACAAACAAGAAATGTGCTACACAAAATTGACCAATGTTGCTCAGTGTAAAAATCAAGAACCGCTTTGATAGTGTGGCCTTCTTTAATAATACATGTGTTTACATTATGGGTGATAAGAAAGTGTGCTCTTCTTGTATTAAACAGATGGGAAAGAAAATGAAGAAAAATCAGGTATGGCATTTTAACCATAAAGGTACCAAACTTTGTAATATTACGTTTAAAAAACACAAGTGATAGTTTAAATACTCATATGTTGAAGTCGTACTGAACAATTTATGTCAAGATTATCTTCTATCTACTTGTACTTAGAGAAGTATGTTTCTTACAATGTCTCAACTGGGAGGATAGGAAACAAAGCTAGAAATGACTTCAGATATTGTGTACTATTAAAAGAGCTATATGTAAAATGTACAATAGTTTCATGAAATCTATAAAGTGATTTTAGGATAATGATGATAAGATATGAAATATGGTTTTAAAAAGTATCTAAATCTATATTTTAAGAAACATAAAATACATTATTGTACTAGAATTAGATAAAAATGAAACTTCAGAAGTGAAAATGTGTAAAAGTGTTATGTGTTTAGAATTACTTGTAAATGTTTACATAGATGACAAGAAAAGTAATTGTTATTATATCTATCATCAAGTGCCAATAAAAGTACAGACTATTAAAGAAAATGCTTGCTTTAATTGATAATGAGTTCAAAGTTAGCTATTAAATATATATTGAGTAACATTGGTGAAATTGTTTCTAGTTTGTCACAGTTTGGATGTTTTTTATCGGTGTTGCTATTCAAGTAATAACAAAAATGACTGCATTTTTTGTGAATGAAGCTGCAAGTTTTGAAGCCACTTTATGTATCCATGTGAGAAAGCATGGAAGTTAGAAACACACAAAGTCCAACTCGATTTTCCATGTGTAAATACAACTAATTTTGATGTATTAAACTTTTTTTTGGTCTAATTGTTAAAAAAAAAATGTAGCCCACCTTATGGCAGCTGTCTCATTTAAAACTAGTTGAAGACACAGTGAAATGTGAGTTGTAGAATGTGTATATTGGTTGTCTCAGAAATATGTTTCCGTTTCATTCTGTTTAATCGTACCAGTCAGGCCTAGCTTTTGTTTTAAAGATAGTAAGTGGTAAACATTTTAGGATGTGTTTAGATAGATATCGTTAAGTGCCTCATTTGGGTTGGGTTTTTGTTTCAACGTTTTCATTTACAGTTCAGAGCACAAAATAGCATTACATGTTTAGATAGTTTCTAAAGTATTTCTCTTTAGATTAGGATGATTATACTCGTGCACAGGGACATTTGCTTAACCATTAATATCTCATGTTAAATCGTTAGGAATGATTTGATGATTATTGTCACAATCACATCCATACATGCTTCCAAATTGATCATTTAACCGGTGCTGAATCTTATAATCATAACATTGAAAATAACACAAATCAGATGGCTTGTACGTGTAATGTATGAACATATATAGCTGAAGTCGCATTACTAATAGGTCTCTCTAATATTTACGATGGCGAACATATATCTTTCACTGCATGAATAGTTGAATATACAAGATAGAATTTAAATTTCCATGAGGTAAAGAGAAGCGTCCACATAGAGTATGATAATGTAAATTCCACCTTAATATGCAAATTTTACAATGGGTTTTTGTGTTTTCAAAAGAATATCATGTTCACATAAGAGGCACAGTTCTGAATATAGTCCATTCTCTATTATTAGTGAAAGTATAAAGAAATGTATAAAAGATAAGCCTGGTGTTTAAGTTTAGCATTTTGAAGGAGGTCTTTAATTAAAGTAAGAAAGATAGTCTACCCTGATACGAGTGTGACATTGGACTTGGTAAGGGTATGCCGTTGTACAATTTTCCTGACCTAATGTAAAACTTGGTGATTTCATAGCAGAAAAGATTGTAAGACAAGATGAGATATATCCTAGTAACATCAGAGTGCATGGCTAAAGCAAAACAATCTTATGTGTCAAGATCCCTTTCTGAATACTGATTTATTAAACTTGAGTTTTGATACGATGTCCAATTTAACTTCATTGAATACGAGTAATCAAGATTATCTGTAAGTGAAATTTTCCAATTGAATGAAATTTGATAGTCGAGTTCAAATGGGATAGTTTGGTTGATCAAAGTATGTTATTTTCCTTTTGAGTGCGAGGTCAGTGGCAGGAGTAAATATCTGCATTGAGGGGAGAAACACCTATTCTTTTCTTCATATTGATTGCACTCCTGTGAGCACTGTAAAGACTGTTGTCAATTCTTTAGCATCTTTCACTTGATAATAATGTATGAAAACCCAAGAAATTGATATGATGCATACATAATGCTGCAAGCAAGTTGTACTTACAATTGGCACGTAGTGGTGGTTAGAATCTTTTTCCTATTTTCGAACACAAAGTAGACATACTGTACATGCTTCTTTTAAAAAGAAATATTAAGAACCCAAGCAATTTTGAATGAATTTGAATTTCCTAGTAGATTTTTCTGTCTTCAGTTTGAGAGGAAAGAGTGGTATTTGTATAATGACATCAGCATCCAAATTTTTTTCACAGATGAGATATTTTAATGTGTAAAAATAAACATCACAGAATTTCTGTACTTTATTTCCATATCACATTGGGTCTGAAATGAATGGAAGAGTAACCACTATGCACAAAGCAAGTAAAGGTGTCATTGCTTAAAATTTGCCCTACATTTCACAAGCTTTCTATATTCCTAATCGTTTTTAATAAATAAAATATAAGCTTATTTCACAATTCTTAGGAGCAGCACTGCCATGAATGAAGTGGGAGTGAGTTTGACTTTGTTTTGGTGGGTATTCAGCAAGTCCACAGCATGTGAGGAAGTCAGCTTGGGGGATAAAATAGCAACAACAGTCAGAGTAGATAGAATTCTTTCACTCAGTTTATTTACTTGATGTATTTTTTGTTAGTCTTTTTCAACTACCATAATCATTTGGCAGGGTATATTTAATCAATCTAGTTCACTAGTTAGTTATCTTTCCTTCATTTGGTGCTTTAGTAGGAATTATGTTTAAATATGTGTCTTTTATAAAAATTGAAAAAAAATGTCTTGCTGTCAAAGGTGATGATGAGAACACCTGATTAAAAAATTGAGTATTTGCAAAAATTCAATGTTGTATGTAAGCAAGCTAAAAGAAGGGAAAATTTAATGTATTCTATGGCAAAAGTACTGTAGCTGAACAAATAGATGAACAGTAGGGTTATCATTTTTTTCTTCTTGTTTTTGTACATGTAGAACACAGCATCACTATATCATTTCTATTTCTCATTTTTGTTCGTGCTGTGTAAAATTTGTTATGGACAGTGTTCCTATATATCGTGAGATTTTTATGTACATCCTATTTCTTGTCAGTGTGCAATGTGTACATGGAGAAAAAAATAAATTATTATGAACAGAATTATGTTTCAATATGTCTTTTTCTGTGTGTCAATATTATACAAATAATGAAGCTCTGCAGTTCGATATAACAAAATAAATTTATGAACCGATTAATTCAGAATTTCCCTGAGGCCCCAGGGTGGAGTTGAAATATAATTTCGCAAGGGAAATAATTAAAAGACTATATTAATTCAATATTTGTTATATCAAAATAAGGGTATTTGCGATCTCATGCATGGCCTTTTTTCTTCTAGAGTTGACACCCCCCTTAATGAGATTTTTAAAGTAGCCTTATGTGTATTATGTGTGTGGCCAAAACAATGCAGACCATGGGTACATGCAGGGAAGAGTTGTGCGATGATTGCATAGCATTTGCATGTTACAGAAATGTGGTTCCACACATTTACAACAAAAGTATTTTTTCATAAAGCTGGACTGGAAACTTTATTCAAGTTGAAGGGATATTTTATTCAACAAAATATTCTTACAATGAATAGAATTTATACATGATTTCCTGAAGCATAACAAATGAGAACAGTATATTGTTCATGGCCCTGTCTTATAAACAATTGTAATTAATAGCAACTTATTTGCAAAACTTAAAGGTATTACAAAGTTTTGGGAAATTTCGAAAAATGGGTGGATAGTGATTCTTTACAATTTGGATATATTTTGATGCCCCTGTGGATGTATTAAAAACACCAGAAATTTTAGCCCCCAAAACACTTCTGCTTTCGAGAAAAAATGAATATAAAGATTTACCGGTGCTCCCGATAAATTTTGATAAATTTCGAATAGCTCCTACGGCCGTACAATGGTAGATGCGACCATGAAAATCTCAGAGTATGTAGTTGTGGTATATAATTTCAGAAGGAGAATAGCTACCGGTAATCGGTCGATTTTAGTCAATAAACATCGTTTTATAGCTTAATTAATATCTTGACCTTAAGAGGGAGCTATTCAACATAAAGGGTTTATTATTTACAATTTCATAACTTTAGAGTCGATTTCGACCGTGACAACGATCACTGAATATTGTAGGATCGTATATGCTTCCAATATGTTCATTTGAACCAAATTCATGACCCCATACCAAAACTTTGTATTACCTTTAAAACATAAGGGATAGGAGACTATAAACTTGCAATTAATTTGGATCAATTGCAACTCTTTATAAGACGGGGCCATGGTATCATACCTGTTATTCCTTTCATGTTATTTATGTACTCTGTAATGTATAATCAACTTCCAATATTTTTAAAACTCAAACTCAAAGATTGTGCAAGAGGCAATGCTTTCTAGGGGTTTGTTATCCTGCTTTTTCTAAATCGTATTTCAAGAAAAAGGGGAAGCATGTACTTCAAATGAAAGGAGAATGTAACCCTAAGAGATCTGTTGAGTTTTGTGAGCAATGAGATCAGAGAACAAATAGGGTCACAGATGTATTAAAGACATACAGATTTAAGTTTTATCGCAATATTATTTTTTTTCTTCATTTTATACTTCCACCAGTATCCATCATCCACCGGAGTCCAACTCTGGTGTTCCTTCTGACCTCTGTTTCCCTCATCTCATAGTACATAGTACAGTCCAACCTGCTTTAGTGACCACCTGTCTACAAAGACCACATTTTTGGTTTCCCTTGAAAATGGCTTCTCATTGAAACATGTACTAAAGGAACCTGTCTACAAAGACCACCGTTTTAGTACAAAGACCACTTTGTGTGTTTCCCTTGGGCTGTGGCTATAGACAGGTTTGACTGTACAAAGATCAGGTGACCCACATTCCACTGTGGAATCAACACTGAGAGGAATATACACAGAATTGAAGAACTTCTCTCAAGAACCCTAGAGTCTCTAGAAGTAAATGGACTTGAAGAAAAAGCACTGGAATCCTAATACTTTGCATTTGGTCCCCAAGTATTAAAATGTTCTGATTCCACAATAAGTCCTCTAAATCGACAGAGTCTACTGTCCATGATGATGACAACATCATTCCATGTGTCACCTCCTGCCTTTGGTGAACTTTTGTTTCTTGTTGCCGCCGGGGTGCGGCTTTGAGCCTGAGGCTGGAATACACATGGCACCCCCTGCGGCTTCCCCATCGATGATTCCACGAAAGCGAGCCATCTCCACGTTCTTACGCTTGAGGTTTTCCTTCCTGATGAGACTCGTGCCGCGACCGGGGGAAGTGATCTCTACATTGATTGGTCTTCCATGGAGCATGCTCAGATGCATCGCTAACCCTCTCTGAAAATAAGATCATTAAGTTGGAAAGAAGGACATGAATATGATGTTTTGACTTTTAGTTATTGTATTTTTCCAAATGTGTCATGTATATGACAGCAAATAGCTATCAAAATATGATGACTATTATGTTTCTTTAAAGCCCCACTGTACTACTTATAGCTACTTGCGCCCTCTAAATAGCAAACCAAACAATGCCTAATCGGTGCCTGTTGGTCCCCCGTGATCCCCTTTGAGCTGATTTGATGAGATACCCACCTGTCAGTGACCTAGCAGGGAAGTCTAATCCCCCCAGGCCAAACTAGTGCAGACGGGATATGATGAATTCAATGGCATGAAGTGCATGATGGAATAATACAAAATGGGAATGTAATCTCCCTCCTAGTCGATTCAATCAAAATGATTAATATGCACTGCTTCCTATAAAAAACCAATGCATTTATTCAAATCCAACTTACCATGTATGATTTGTTGTTCTTGAATTCAATGTAGCCAAATCCTCGAGACTTGCCAGTGTCCTTGTGAGTGGCTAACCTTACAGACTTCAATTCACCTGAAACGTAAAAATGAGAACATGAAACATTCTATGTTCTAAACAGCCAGAAAAAAAAGTCAAAACATTAACCTAACTTTCTAGTGATGCGGTAATATAATACCAATAATGTATCAATAAAAATGCTCAAATTCCAGGAAGGGGAAAAAAAGCTGTGAGAAAAGAGATATGTGAAGGAGCATCCATCGATTGATTGCTTCTCAGTTCCAAAGTTTTACTTTGTAGTTGTTGCCAGATCAGATTGAGGCAACAAAATTATAGAAAAGGATTGATTATAGAAAGTTCCTTCATTTCCATACCCATACTTTGTGCAGTATTTGTACTAAAGCCATGATTTCATTTAATTTATTTTACTCTCTTTTAAAAAACATCAAAAGTATATACATGTTTGTTCATTATCAACATAAGATAAAAGGAAGGAAGGAATCATGAAGCCAAAATTGGCTTGATGAGAGTGATCCCAAATAAATACTTAGCATAAACAAGATACAAACTTATTTTATATAAAAAAAATTGTACATATTGTACATACATTCACAACAACAGAGGACAGAGGAAAGATAAATATAAGATAAGTTAAAGGTAAAGACCAGTAATGGTCATGCGATTGCATTGTGAAAGAAACGTTGTGGAATCGATCAGAAAAGGTCGATCATCTAGCATCTAGCATCCGCAAGGTTCTGGAATCATCAAAATGATAAGAAATTTGGCTCATTCTTCGTAAAGTTACAAGCACTATACACAGAAAGATGTATATGGGACTACCCTATCTCTCTCACCAGACCATGAGAGAAATAAATTTACCAAATATATGAATTAGTAGGCGGTTTCCCGGCAAATTTTTTATCATCATGTATTAGTCAAAACATATTCTTTCACATGATTGGTAATGAGAGCTTCCATTTCATTTTTTGAAATTGGGGCGTTGCCAATACTGGTCTTTACCTTTAAGATAAGGGAAAGACAGTTACAGGAATATAGAAGAAAGAGAAGATAAGAAGAAGATCAAAGCTTTCTCACCAGCTGTAGAGAAGTGCTTGGTGACATCTTCTGTCGTAGCACTGTATGGAATCTGACCAACAAAGAGCACATAAAATTTTGCTTTCTTTCCAGATTTCTTCCCTTTTGTCTCTGTGGTATCCGCACTTTCAGCTTCTACAGGGGGCTTGACTGTCTTGTCAGTAGATTCTATAAAGAAGAAAAAATAATTACACATCGGAGTATTATACACAAGAAGGCAAAAGGATTGAAAAAAACTAATATAAGGTTAACAATTACACTGAGAACAGCCATTCTGAAATACCTCTATGATAATGAAGCTCACAAAAGTAGTGTTAAAAAACGAGGGGAAAATTTATGAAATATATAGAATATGCATATTGAAGAAAAATATTAGTGGTTTCACAGCTTTCGCACATAGGCCTAGGTCTCTTGTCTTTCTCTTTTTTTCTCCCTACCTCCCCCACTCTCTTTCTTTTTTGTTGACTTGTAATTTTTTACATTTATAGGGGGGAGGGGGGTGTGAGGGGCAAATGGCAAGTTACCTGTTGAATTGTCCTCTTCAGTCTGTTGATTCGCCTGATGCTCACCCCACCATCTGAAATACAAGAAGTATTTTCATTGGCAAAATTTTGATAAATAGAATCTACATCTCAATTAACACGATTGATGAAAGAGAAATTAGGGTAGAGAATAGTGATAGAGATCAGATAGTAATCATTCATAGGAACAAGTGAAGCCTAAACTTAAACTTCTAAGTTCATTTCTAAATACTTTCACTCATTCATTCAGGTTTCAGTTTCACTTTCACAAGTTTCAGTTTGTCCGCGCCGCTTAGCTTTGTGAGATGAGGCTGCAGTAGGTCTACGCCATATACTTGATATAGCAATCACACCACAGATGCACCGACATAATCTCTCTTCATATTCTACACAAATTTATTTTGATCATTTACTTCCACATGGACAACAACACTTTTAGGCTACAAACAGGTGCAACAAAAATGAAAAGATTTTAGTCAAGATAGGCCTAGACTCTAGAGTCTAGGCCTATTATTAGTACAACACAAAGTTCAATATGTGGTGCAAGGCTTAAATCATCGCGCGTGTCAATGATGACATCAACATTGTGAAACCAATGTAAGCCTAGAATATCCCGAGTAGCTAAAACACATATATTTACTTACTGCATTCTACGCTCCTTTCTAGACTTGACTGCTGCTGATTTCGCATCGTTTTCTGCCATTTTAGTGAATGCAGAAATTACTCTGTCGGCAGGGAAGGATCTGGAGCATGCATGCGATTAGCAGATTAGTGACGTCATAACATCCATTTCTCACGCTAATCACATTTGATTAGACCGTTTATTTGTACAAATTGCGATTTAGATAAACAATCATGGCTGAAGGACAGCAAGTCGACCTTATGCAGCTTCCACTCCCACAGCTGAATGGCCTCAAAGAACAGCTAGATCAGGTAAACTCATGTAAATTATACCCAAATACTAGAGCATGAGCTGAGCATTGGCTGTTGTAGTCCCACTTATCGACCATTTTGTGTCGTACAATTGTCATTGAGAATGAGAGGGAAAATTATTTGTCTAAATTAAATTAAAGTTAGTTTTATATATTTGTGCTGCGTACGTGCATCAAGTCATTCTTCATCGATAGTATAAAAGTAAAAAATTAACAAGATAAATATGAATTATGAAGTCTTGTTCACGTGTGGTAAGAAATGTTGACGTGAAGGGGTAAAAAATGAAAGACAAAATGAAAAAAAGTTTAAAAAATAAAAGTCAAACTGAGTGAGTGAGTCGTGAAAGAGAATCAGAAACGGAGAAAATTAAAAACACAAAGTGGATTTGTGAAGTAAACTTATTCATGTAATTTAGTTTAGAAGTGGATGTAATTGTATGTAAAGAATCGGGGGAAAACTACCTACCTTTTGGGAAAGGGGAAAACAAGAAGGCCCCCAAGGAAAAAAAGGGTGGGGAGATGAAATACATCAGAATTAATATTTATATTGTACTTAGTCATGTATGTTGGTCACACTAACTGAATCGATTTATTCTATTTTATGTTGCAGGAGGTAGAAATGATGCAAAATTCTTTGCAGCAACTCAAGATGGCCCAATCTAGGTTTATGGAATCATCGGATAGCATATCCAAGTTAAATAAGGATAATGAAGGTAAGTTGAAAACTAGTTACAAACTTATAATATTATATGTTCTTTGTGTACATGCAATATTTATGTTCTTTGATGAATTTCGGATATGATCTGCTGTGATGAAAATCATGAAATACATGAATAAGACAGTTTAGCATAGGATGGGAGTTTACCTTTAAAAAATTATGCAAAATGGCTCTCTCATGCTTTCTCACATTTGCCCTTGGAAGGTAAAGCACAATATACTAAGAAGATTATCAGAGAACAAGAGTACAACATTTCTTTGTACTAGAATTGACCAGACTTTACAGTTTATCTGCAAGGAATCACAGACCTACCTTTGGATAGTTTAAATCGGCAATTCTTGAACTTGGAATTTTAGGAAAGCTTAACAAAATATTTTAAGTCTTGCTATCTACATGAATGATTAATATATAACGAACACAGTTTTAAGATGAGGTACCGGTATTACTATTTATGAAGATATCCAGTTTAGAAACATCAACTTCTTTAAAACTTTAAAAGCCAGGTCAAAAAGAATAAACTTCATACAGCTTGTGTGACTTCATCATCATTTATTACAGTCAGCATTTTCCCTGTTACGAAGGGTTACTGACTTTCTCGCTCTGATGACACTCCGTCCCTCCACTTCTTCTTGTCTCAAGCATCCTTCTCATTTAGACCTACCTTACTGCTTTCTTTCTACTCTATTTCTTTTCATGAAATATTTGTTATTCCTTTCCCCAGTGGCGTACGCAGGGGGGGGGGGGGAGGGGGGTTTTGGGGGTGCAAACCCCCCCCCCCCCCCTTTGGTATTTTTATGTATGTAAACCCCCCTAAAAAAACCTAAAAAACCCCCCCCCCCCCCCCCCCCCTTTGGTGTTTTTTTTTTTTTTTTTTTTTTTTTTTTTTATCATTAAAAAAAAAAAAAAAAAAAATTATACCCACGGCTAACCTAAATAAGGTGACCTTACCCCCCCCCCCCCCCAACGACAAAAAATGTCAAATTTTGAAATTTCGAGACCAAAAAAAAAAATGGGTCCGCTTACCCCCCCTCCCCCCCCCCCCCCCCCCCCCCCCACTGAGCGACTTTTCGGCTGGCTGAGTCCTTGCGATTTTTTTTTACCTCCAAAAAAGTGTCCGCTTACCCCCCCCCCCCCCCCCCCCCCCCCCCACTGAGCGATTTTTCGGCCGGCGCGATTTTCAAATTTTCGGGAGCAAAATATTTTAAAACCCCCCCCCCCTTGGAAAAATCCTGCGTACGCCCCTGCCTTTCCCTCTTAATGCCATCCACTTCCAAATCCCAAACTGTTTCCCACTTCTGTTCTTTTTATCGGACAGTTCCACACAACACATCTTCCATATCATCACTATCATGGCTCTTACTGTTCTCCTCAAGATACCTTATTTAGTGACTTCAAATTCCAAGTTTCTGAACCATATTCATGTACCTGTATTTGAGAATTAAGGATACCTTCTTTTGTTTCTTTGAATGAAATTGTATTATATGTACTCAGAAATCAGAATCATTAGTACATAATGAAACTAATGTCAATTTTGTTGTTCTTGTTGTTCATTTTTATTTCTACAGGTAAAGAGATGCTGGTTCCACTTACATCATCTGTATCCTTTATTTTGCTACTTTACAATGACTGACTTAACCCATTATCAACTAGAGATTTTGTAAAAATGGCCTATTACTCACTGGAAGATGTTGCAATATTGCTCTCATTTTGACATGTTTCTATTGTTCTATTGTTCTAACAATATGAAACATGAGCTATTTTTCAATGCAGAATCCTACTGTTGAAATCGTAAAGATTATGCACGTACCAGTGTAACATTATCACGGTAGACCCATAAGGGATACTATACTATTTACTGTTCATTGATGATTTTTAAAATAATTAGCAATTTTCTAGGTGTAAACTTTTTTTGACTCGCACTGTAGTGGCTGGAAACAGCTTTGTTACTGTAGATCATGGTCCAAAACCGATTGCAGCTTCCATGAAATTGGTATCTGACAAAAGAACTTATAAATATATGCCTATTTCACTTTACATTCTTTGAAAAGAATAAGCCATTAATTTACTTAAATTTCATATTAATGACAGCAGTCCTTGAGTGTATCAGTTTCATGAAAATATTGTTTTCATCCTATTTATGAAATGCAAGAATATTTCCTTGACTCTAAGCATTCTTAGCTCTATGTACCAGGCAAACTACAAGATGTCAATAATGTCTTAATAGATATAGGAACTGGCTACTTTGTTGAAAAGGTGAGTTTTCTACTCAGTAATTACTTCTTATATGTTCTTGGACTCAGATAATTTATAATACATAAAGCAGGGCAGTTTTAAACTTCTATATCCCTCACAATGCCCCAAGGTACAAGCGTGTCATAAATGTTCACCAGCAGACCATGTGCCCCTATTTAATTCTCTAAGAAATTGACAAGAAATAAACTATTGATTGTAATGATTGAAATGGATGGGGGTGGGGCATATGCCCCTTGTACCTCTTTCCAGGATTCCTGTTCCCACTGATATCATGTGTCGTGAAAAGCTGACTCCTGAAAGTTAATAGTTCAAAACATGTCATTTTCCTGGAAAGTGTTTTATATAAAAGTAAATGTACATTAAATAATAATCAAAATCATTTTGATTAAGTGAGAACGAAAGATTTAAAGGTACCATAAATGTTGATGATACTGAATTTCCTCACTGTCTTTTTTCACAGCCGCTAGAGGAAGCTAAGAAGTACTTCAAAAGGAAAGTGGATTTTGTCACAAAACAAATGGAGAAAGTCCAACCAGTACTAATAGAGAAATCCAAGATGAGACAAGGTAAGAAAAATGGGATTAGACCAGGGGGGTGTTTCACAAGACTAAGATCCACTTTAATTTGGACTTAACTATGGCAGGCCGTTCATGCCAATGTTCGCTCTCACCATTTACTGGCATTGGTCTGTCAAGGGACATACAAATTATGGTCACAAATCAAC
>JAVYIG010006474.1:0-117413 GCA_035222895.1 Strongylocentrotus droebachiensis
CGATTATGGAAAGCCGTTAGCATCATTGAAAATATTTTGTAAAAAATATTTTAAAAGGCATAAAATGTTGATTCAAATCATTTATATTTTCTATTATCTTGGGAGATTTCATGTTCTTGATGTGGAATTTATGAAAAGTCTAAAATACTTGAATTTTGCTTTTGAATGTATTTTATTATAAGGCTACAAATGGCTCTCCATAATATTTAAGTCCAACTTAGAGTTAAGTTCGACTTAGGATCTTTGTGAAACACCCCCCATGGAATTATAAAAAGACCACCCTTTTTACACCATGGGAGTAAATGTTTGCCTTTCTTTAACAAACACAAGTTCTCAACAATATAAGATGCAAATATTATTTAGCAGTAACGAATTATACGCCCCACATAATTTCCATTAAATCTACAGTACCAGCATATTTACATTAAAGGTAATGCAAAGTTTTGGTATGGGGTCATGAATTTGGTTCAAATGAACATATTGGAAGCATATACGATCCTACAATATTCAGTGATCGTTGTCGCGGTCGAAATCGACTCTAAAGTTATGAAATTGTAAATAATAAACACTTTATGTTGAATAGCTCCCTCTCAAGGTCAAGATATTAATTAAGCTATAAAACAATGTTTATTGACTAAAATTGACCTGATCAGCTATTCTCGTTCGGAAATTATTTACCACAACTACATACTCTGAGATTTTCATGTTCGCAGCTACTATTGTACGGCCGTAGGTGCTATTTGAAATTTATCAACATTTACAGGGAGCACCGGTAAATCTTTATATTCAATATTTCTCGAAAGCAGAAGTGTTTTAGGGGCTAAAATTTCTGGTGTTTCTAATACATCCACAGGGGCATCCAAATATATTAAAATTGTAAAGAATCACTATCCACCCATTTTTCAAAATTTCCCAAAACTTTGTAATACCTTTAATATAATGGAAACTATACACATCGGAGCAAGTTTCAGAATTAGCATTTTTAAATATTTGATGAAATATGTGCTAGTGTGTGTAACTTTGGCATTCAGAAAACACGTTTTGATCGATAACGCGTTACATTAAAGTAAACGATACCTGATCAGACAGGCTAGAATATTAAATTAAGTTCTGGCGCCAGACGGTTTTCCTTGCAGTAAATATTTGTTAGAAGGACAGATCGTTTCATACCAAGATGCATGTTTTTTTCTTCAAAATGTGGAAATATAGAACTGCTTTGATATAGGTCTATTTTTATTTTGAGACACGAACGAACGAACTATTTTAACTTTTTAATTTTGAACATGTCTGTAGGGGACCCCACTGGATATAAGCTCTCGAGCTTTCATGGGTTATCCTGTTCAAGCTGACTTCATTTTGATCTGTTATTATTGTATGTTGTTGTATGTTGAAGCTTGTCGAATAAAAATCAATCAATCAATTAATCAGTTGGTTCCATTAAAAATGATTGAACGTAGTTTTTTACCAGCAGATGCTTTACATGGAGAACTAGATTTTGCTTCATTTCAAGTTTTACCCCTGTCATATAAAAACGGGCATATGAATCCGACGTACTCCACGTACCCCCCACCCCCCCCCCCCCCCTGTTTGGCAGGACCGTAACAAGTTGTTACTGAGGAGGTGCGATGGTTTAGTGGTAGAGCACTGGTCTCGTAACTGAGAGGTCCCTTTGGTAAGGCATTACTCCTCACTACCAAGTCCCTCTGAGAGGTATTAAAGCTGTCGTTCCCCTGGTTGCTTATACTTACAAGCATTATTATAATGCTTTCTTAGCAGTTGGGGTAAAACATTCATCAAACATCAATCATATTATGTGCGACCTGATTACAGCACGGGAGGCTATCAAAGTACTTTACCCCCCCCCCCCCCCACCCGTATAGGGGGGGGGGGGTGTGCTCCCTTGTTTGCCAATTACTGGATACGTCAGTGGTCGATTCCCTTATGGTTACTTTCATTATCAGAGTCAGAGAGGGAGGGAGGGAATGATAGAGAGAGAGGGGGAGAGGGGGAGGGAGGGATCGGAGGGAGAGAGAGAGAGAGAGAGAGAGAGGAGAGAGAGGAGAGGAGAGAGAGCTAGAGAATGTATAATTGCTGGGAAACTGGAAAGCACTTATATAAATATTACAGCTTTAATGAATTTTTTTTTAGCTTTGTTCCCATTCAACTCGTCCCCCTAAAACTATTTGGGTTTAAGATCCAGTCCAGAGACAGAACATGATGCCACACCATTGGCATTCTTCTCATATCGTTATCATAAACGGTAGTATATCCACGACAGCCTCAAAGGTGAATTTCGACTCCTAAACATAGAGAGAGAGTAATAATTTTAGATTGTTGAAGGATAACACTAAAAATAGCCCGTAGTCTTTTAAAATTAAAACCCGACGTCGGGCTTTCAAATTGGGTTTTATATTTAGGAAGTTTACTTTAGTCTGACGTCTGAGTTAAATGTGATACATTGTCAGGGTCGGGTTAATGATGTAGTAAAATACGGAACAATATGTCCTTCCGTTTTATTCTTTTATGACGCTTAAATCTAATCTCGAATGCCTGGAGAAAATCAATATCAGGTTTATCCATTTCCATCCAAGATGAACATAGAAGCATGACGCAGCACTTTCAAAGTCCAAAAGGCAGGCATCCAGTTCTAAATTTGGTTTCTTAATAAAGAAAACCTGAAAACACCGGTGGAGTATGGAGTAGGCAATTATTGATGACCGACTTGTATTAAGAGTGATATGACTGACAGCAAGGCACTCCAGCTAAAAATACCAGAGCAGGTTGGATGCCGAGGACAAACAAAAATAATTCGTTGGATGATTCAGCCGGGTAATGATATCCCGGGGCGTTTTAATTTTGCACGCTCAATTGATTAATTAATAACGCGATCGACCGTCTCATGTCGAAGTAAAAGTATTTGTTTGGATGATGATTAGTCGGGATTATTACGACTGTATTTGAAAATGGATTTGCGGAACGGTTCAAATACTTTGGGCAAACATGACAAATCGATTAGAACTATTTGATGTAGATGACAGATCCGTGTCCGTTTGGTGCCGCGGCTTAAACTAATATTATTGCAGATGTGGTCCAAGCAGTGGCCTGGCTACTTCGGTGCCCCAGCTCAATGGGTACACGTTCCCCGTCCCAATCGAGTGGTGGCAAGAATGAAAAGAAAGAAGAAGAGAAAAGAGGATGGGAGGGAGAGGAAATGACGAGAAAAGGAGACGCCTGGACCATTTCCCACAACCTCCCTAATCATAGCCCTACTAAACTTGCATTTCATTTTCAGCGTATTAAAGATTAGCCCCCCCCCCCCTCCCCCCCCCCCCCCCCCCCCCCCCCCCCCCAACAACAAAAATCGTCACCCATTCATGGGAGGACTCACGCTATACCCCTGGTTTCAAGACTGTCGGTACCAACATCATATCGGTATCCAAATGTATTAAGAGATTATAGATTAAACACAAACACTGCATCTAAGTGTTATTTATATAGGGATCATCGATTTGTGTTGCTCATCGGTAAGCGATAATGGCCGATGATGAAACGGAGAAGGTTTTTTCTCCAATTAAAAGGTCAAGAAAAAGGGAACGAAACTGGAAAAGAAAAATAAGGAAAAACTTAGAGGAGTGAGTGAGAGTGAGGAGAGAGAGAGAGAGAGAGAGAGAGAGAGAGAGAGGGGAGAGAGAGAGGAGATAGAGAGAGAGAGAGAGAGAGAGAGAGAGAGGAGGGGGCGGGTCGGACTCATTTCCGCAGATTCTGATTTTGTTTTCTTTCTCAACCCCACCCCCTCTCTCAATCCCACTTTAGCCTTTTCACCTCCCCTATTCTGTCGCTCTGTCTCACTCTTCTTCCTCACTCTGTCTCTGTCTCTGTTTGTCTCTCTCTCTCACTCTGTCTCTGTCTCTGTTGTCTCTCTCTCTCTCTCTCTCTCTCTCTCTCTCTCTCTCACTCTCTCTCTATACTTGTATTGATTATGGTGTTATTTATTTCAGTTCATTATTAAATTCATTATCTGAATGAACTTTGTCTTCTTGTCTACACATATCCTTTCATTTCACTTTATTTCAACACGCACGCAGACAAATCATTATGTATTGCCCTGTCATGTGAGCCGAGGGGGGGGGGGGGGGGTGATGTTTACTCAAACTTTTAAACAGTCTTTACGCCCTTCGGTCTCTCAGCACAAGATGCAATTGTTTTGTTTATGTTAATTTACATTGCATTTAATAATACCAACCGAAAGCAAATTTAATGGACAATGTAACTTGAATCTTGCATCTGGGGGAGTTTACCCATAAATGCAGTTTCTAAATGCTCATGAAGTCACTCTCCAATCCATGAATTAATCAATTGCGATATCAAACTGCTCAATCAATACCTTCATTCTGCGAAACCATGGCAAATAAAAAAAAACCGTGAGACGCAATATACTTTGTGTGAGTATCGCATATTGCAGTGCACATTTCTCAAGTAAATAGCAGTTGCCCCTCAATAAACGGTATAAAGTAATATTATCATGAAACAAGACACTTGAGAATAAGTATCATTACTTGATGAAATGGTGAGGTGTCTATCAGTCAAGTGCAAAAATGACGAGGAAATGGAATAGGGAGGGGGGGGGGTGACCAAGGTCATGATAATGGTGACGACGACCATGGCAAAAAAATATGAACATCTAAACATAAGAAAGAAGATATAAACACTATTAAAGCGGTTAAACCGAAGCAGCAATACTGGGCACATTCAGGGGAGTTATATAATATCTTAAATTTGGTTTTTCATAACCCCAAATGAATAAATGAATAAATGAAATTAACACAAATTAAAAAAAAAGAAATCTTGAATTATCAATTTGCCGAAAACGCCACACTCACCTGGCGCTCGCGAAATCGCGAGAAATTAAAATGAAAACAAAAAATCATCTGATAAAGGCGCACAAAAGATGGAGGGGTGGAGTTTACAATCCATTCCCCTAGCTATTCTGGTGATGTTACCCAGTCTGGTTTTACATTGTTCGGATTGTGCAAATATTTGAGCATTTGATAGCTTCAATGTGCAGGTAGCCGAGCAGAAGATGAAGAGGATAATGGAACAGAACAAAAAATAAGAAAAAATATGAATGATGATAATATTGATAATATTAGGTATAATGATGGTGATAATGACGGTGAGGATGATTATAATGATGATGATGTTGATGAGGATGATAATGATGATGATGATGATGATGGTGATGAGGATGATAATGATGATGATTATAATGATGGTGACGAGGATGATGATGATATGGTAATGATGATGGTGACGAGGATGATGATGATGATGGTAATGATGATGACGAGGATGATGATGGTAATGATGATGATAATTGATAAAAATGAAGATGGTGTAAGGTAAGATGATGATATTGATATTGATGATGAAGATGATGAAAATGAGGTGGAAGATAAAGAACGAACGATGAAAACGACTTAGAAAAAAGTATGTCAAACTATAATCTGTTTATTTAAATCTGTAATTGTATCTGAATACTGCAGAATAATACGAGTACACTTTTTAAAGAGGGAGGAAGAAAAATATGTTGTTTGGACACGATTTTTAAAATTGTGTGTGTTCGTCGCAAACTGAAATTTATCAAGTGGAAAGCTAGCAGCTGTTCCCTCTGTATACCTTGTATGCGGATGTCAATGAAATTCGATCTTGCTGCATCCCTTGATAAATTGGTTTGTCAACACGCGATGCAGATTGTAAAAGAGACGTATACATGCAGGTTTGGTGTAGTTTGAAGCCTTTACCAATAATAACGAAGAGTGGAGTAGATACGGGAGAGCGGCACGTGCCAAACTTTAAAATGGCGGAACAAAAGAGAGATAGAGAGAGGGGGAGAGAGAGAGAGAGAGAGAGAGAGAGAGAGAGAGAGAGAGAGAGAGAGAGAGAGAAAAAAAAGGGGGGGGGGAGACAACATGAAAATGAGACGAAACGACCCCCTTCCAAGCCCCCTTTTAAATACGGGATGGCCTTGTTCATTTCATCCACCTAGTATTCCCGATGCCCCTCTCCTCGATATCAGAGCAATGTCTTTCAAGCTTCTTTCATAATCTTGAAAGCGGAGTTTAGTCTATTAATAAAATTCATCTTCATGATCAAATCTTTCGACTCAATCATATTAATCACATAACGAAGGCTTGATTAATGGGACCCCTAGAGAAATATACATAGAATAAACATGAGATACAAACAAACTTAATTTTAATAAACATTAACCACTAAACATACAGGTAAAGGGAAATAGGAATAGGTGAAATAAGAAAACCTAGGGAGGAAAGATGAAATGAAATTTGTATTTGGCATACTGTAGGTAGTTATTATTGAACGTTTGAGTTTGGTGTTAAATAAAGTAACATTAGTGCTGGAGATTACATCAGAAGGGAGGGAATTCCATATTCGAGGACCAGCAAATTTAAATGCAAATTCCTAACTTCAACCTTTGCCCCAAACCCTTATGCTAAACTTAACCTAAGACCAAATTAGAATATCTTTGATGAAATCTAGCCTGAAGAAATTGTTACTAAAAGTTCAATTCAGAAACGATATTGTAATTAAAAAGTATCGTGCACATGAACCATATAAATATGTAAATTCATATGTAATTTAAAAAAATTAAATCTCTCTCGAAGATCATCAGACTAAAGAGATGAAACTTCTATTCTGTTCTCATAATCCCACCAATACAGATGTACAGTATATACCACCAAAACTCTTATACTCAACCCTAGATAACAATCCGCCACTTCATTCACAAGACTTTTATGATGGTTATAAATTCTTCTGCTCCTTCTTTTGCAAAATTCATTCACAATTACCTGCGTGGTAAGCCTAAAACAAATAGATGATACCGATTTTATGGTAACGTACATGATCAGCTGGTACAGATTTGCAGTGTTTCAAGGCTCATAACTCCAAACTACATTTGCTAAACTTTTGTACAATTAATGTTCTACTCCAACGAAATAGAAGCTTGCATAAAGGTTTCTCTGTCTCCTGTACATTACAAACATTGCTCATCCCGTCTGTTTGATTTCTATATATAATGGCAAAATATAACCACTCTTTTTTTGAATTGCGATATCAAACAATTCAAAAATAAGTTTCCAACAGACTTCGGCGTATTTTACAGAAGTATAATCATATATTAATCTTTGAACCTCTCTCTTCTCTTTCTCTCTCTCTCTCTCTCTCTCTCTCTCTCTCACTCTCTCTCTTCACATTGCAGAAATCTACTCACGATGGGTGACCAGTTGATTGCAGATCCCGTATGTAATTACAATAATACCTACAACCTCTCGGTGGAGCAGGAATACATGGAGGAGAATCTCATCAAAGACCAAGTCGAGATCATCATCAAGTCATACGTCCTGCCATGTGTACTGGCCTTCGGTCTCTTCGGGAATCTCCTATTCCTCTTCGTCGTTGCTCGCGTCCGATCAATGCGCACCATCACCAATATGTACCTGACCAATTTGGCCATCGCTGACTTGATTTACCTGTCAGTGGGGGTCGGCGAGAAACTTTGGAGGTTCCATGTTTCCCCGGTGGAGGATGACCACACCCCTTTCGGCAACATCGGCTGCATCTTCTTTCCCTTCGTCGTTGATATCACTTACACTGCATCGGTCTTGCTGGTAACCATGGTAACGGTGGAACGCTATTACGCAATCTGTAAGCCATTTTGGCATCGTCGGATGGCGACATGGAAACGAACAGTGAAGCTCATCATCGCTACTTGGATCGTCAGCCTCTGTTTAGCCGCCATGTTGATACCCGGGCACTACCCAATGGTCTACAGGTGTTTTATCTACCCAGACGCTCCAAAATACGACGGATACCCATTGGTCAACGGTTACTGTGGTGCCATGAAACCATGGCTTATTGATGTTGTGAATGGGTGCCAAGTCATTCCATTCTTCATCGCCATGGTTGTAAGTTCTACCCTCTACACACTTATTATTAAAAGCCTACACGCGCGCGTAACTACCGATATCGCTCTTAGCTCTGATCGATACCAAATGACGCATGTGCGCAATTCGGTAACCAAAATGCTTCTCGTCACAGGTATATTATTTTTCGTATTACTCTTTCCCTACCAGATCTCAACGTTAACCTATATGGTGGCAGGCATCATGGGTACTGAACATTATTTGAAAGTTGCTGACGTCTTGTCGCCACTCGCGCCCATATTTCAGACGTTAATGTATGTAAATTCTGCGTTGAACGCGTACGTCTACGGAATAACGAATGCGCGCTATCGTCAAGCTCTCATCAAAACGTTTGCATGCATTTGGGAGAAGCCGGAGACGCTTATGTCATCGATATCTATGAAATCCTCGACACAAACCATCACTGAAAAGTTGGACAAAGAGTAGATCAGAGGCATGGCATGATCAAAATAATGCATAACTTTAAAAGTCTTTAACCCTGAACCAGATCGCAAGACTTTCAAGGGCAACTTCAATACCGCAATGCTGTGCCTAAATTTTAAAAAAAATTGTTCTGATTATGTAATATATTATATATATGATCTCACATTTCATTAATTGATGCACATGAAATAACTATCAAAATTTCATAGGTTGATTTTTTTTGAAGGTCTCTGTTTTACCCGAATGTGTAAAACTAAGCTAGTCTATATCAGGAAGAAAAAAAAAAGGAAGTGTAAAAACTTATATGAAAGGAGATATTTTTCAAACTGTATTATTGGGTAAGCAATTTAAATTAGAAGTTAATGAATATTTGGCCAAAGGTAATGACAACATTTTTTAAATTTGTTTTAATAAGTCATGTATATAGAAAATGTATATCATATATATAATGTATATATACACTGTTTATCATAAGCGTACACAATTTAATCATTTATGTTTAGTATAAAAACCTTTAATTGCAAGGTCATTAATTTCCGATTGAATGAAACATTGTGTAAATAGATATTTGTAAATGAATAACTTGTTTCAATGACCGATCTACTTTTTTTTCTTCATTGTTTTAAATTTGTATAAACAGATATTTGAAACAATTCCACTTCTGTTCAACCTCTTTAAAGTATATGTAGTCTGAAACAAATATTGCCTAGACCATTAAGCAAGAAAACAGTCTCTTCTCCTGATTTCAATTTGAACTTTTATTTTATTGAATATTATATAGCCATACCAAACAGCATAAACTCTGGTAGGTAATATACCATGTACAAGGACATTAGAAATATCTTTAATATTGTATATGTACAAATCTATATTACCAGCTAAATATAAATATACATGTATATAGATTAATGAATTGGTACTGGTCAACATGGCAAAAAGACAAATATATATTTACATTAAAAATAACAAGTTGATCTATAAAAGAAAAAAGGGACACAACAGGAACAACTACTTCTCTGAAAGATTTTACAAATATTTAAATAATTTCTTAATCAAATGTCGCATGAATAAAGTGTGTGCTATCATAAAACAAACCGACTTTTCTTTCATCTGTTTGGTGTGCACATTTTATATTTCTTCATTAGAACATAATATTATGTAAACTAATAACTTTCCATGTTATCCATTTAACTTCCCTATAAGATCATTAAAGTATCTGTGAACAAGTGTCATTATAACTGACCAGGTTTTGATTGAGCACTGAACATTTGAGACATCAGAAAATAGCTCCCATTGTCGGATATGTCGTTAGGAGGTGTTGTGATCTTGGGGATAAGACTGTTAGGAGCTTCAAGCACTTCTGCACAGTGACTTCACATTTAAACAAAATTCTGGAATGAAGAATAACAAGGAACTTGAAATTGAAAACGTCCGTTTCAGATATTTAATTCCTTAAAAAAAAAAAATGACGAAAACAACTTACAGATTGACATCCCTTAACCCTTTAAGTACCAAATATGGTTTCAACTTCCCAGTTGTGATATTCCTTTCAATATCTTTGAACAAAGAAAGCTTGTATTCCTTCATTAATAAAATCAATTTATTATTGAGTTCAGGAATTGTGAAATTAATTAATTAATTATTGACCAATATTTGTATCAAAATGAACAATGAAAAACAGATAACTTGCCTAGCAAAATTCAAATCGTGATGAAAAAAGTTTGAAATTTTGAGGCCTTTTTTAGGAACTTGGTCCTTCATACTGTCTTCAAAAAAGTGTGGGACGGTACCGATCGTTGTTCTTGGACACCTCTTCACTACTATGATCCATTGGAAAGTTGCTTCCTTCCGCAGTCATCGACCATATCTAGTCCTGGGTGGGGAGAGTCCTCGGGAGCGGGCTGACCAGCATGCTCTCCACACACTCAAACACCGTGTGTGGATCCTGGTCGGCGTTGATGTGCTGCGCATCCTCGTAGAAGTCGCTGATCTCTTCCGAGTAAGCGTAGTACGCCGCCAGACGCTCCCGGATCTTCTCCTCGAGGTCCATGGGATGCTGGGCGGTGCGGTCCTTGATGTCGGTCGTCGGGGCGGGGTTGTAGAGGGCGTGGTAGCGGTTGCCGCTGACGGCGTCTAGAGACCGCAGGGTGAGGCGCTCGTAGACAGAGTCGTTGGGTACATCCAAGAAGAACACCCTGATGAACCAAAGGAAAATGAGAGAAAATCGTGTTGGAAAGGTACAACCAAGAATCACATGCGTGGTGAGATTCTTATGTAGATGGAGTATACTGGGTTCACCCAGATTAAACAAAGTAAAACGAGAGAGAAGAGTGTAGGAAATGTATGCAAGGTAAAACCCCTAAAACTAGAAAAGGAGCAATATGCTTGTTATCAGTGTGCTAAATTTAATTCTGCAAGATTTTTCCATATCATGTAAGATACAAATTCAATGTACCAAGTTACATATATATGAAGATCATTGTAATTTAATATGGTTTAGTACTACAAGGATTATATATATACAGTCAAACCTGTCTATAGCGACCCCCCAAGGGAAACACAATAAGTGGTCTTTGAAGACAGGTGGTCTTTGTAGACAGTTCCTTTAGTGCATGTTTCAATGAGAAACCATTTTCGAGGGAAAAAAATAATGTAAATATATTAAATGATTAAAACAATTGAACTAAAAAATCCTTCTTTGAGAGTTTACTTCATAAATCGATCATATAGTGAAGAAGTGAACTCTCAGGATATTTATCTTAATTGTTTTAATCATTATTTGTATATATTACCGTGACGGAGGATTACCATATTGAATCATTTTTGTAATATATAAACAAAACATACACACAAACATACATTGGGTCCAATGAAATCACCTTGTTATACCAGGGCCCCCGTCTTATAAAGAGTAATTACAATTGATCCAAATTAATCGTAAGTCCTCCAATCAATCGCAAGTTGCAGTCTCCTATCTCTCATGTACTATAGTTGCAAATAAGTTGCGATTGATATCAACTCTTCATAAGACGGGGACAAGGGTTACATCCTAAAAGATTACGAGAGAGTGGGTATTGAAATCTGAACTTACAACCGAGAGTTTGCTATATACCGGTAATGGCATTCTTTACGGGATCAGTGTATCTCATGGTGTCACATTTCACAATATGCGACATTATGTGTCTTGATGATGTACAGTCAAACCTGCTTTAGTGACCACCTGTCTACAAAGACCACCTGACTACAACACGGAACCACATTTTGTTTGTTTCCCTTGAAAATGGTTTCTCATTGAAACATGTTCTAAAGGAACCTGTCTACAAAGACCACCTGTCTACAAAGCCCACTTTTTGTGTTTCCCTTGGGGGGTCGCTATAGACAGGTTTGACTGTATAACAATGGGTCCTATCTTATCAAAATATCCTTGCCTACCTGTTGGGTTCGTGGCCTGCTGCTGTGAGATTCTCGGCTTGCTCCCTCGTCCGCGGAAACCCTCTCAACACCCATCCTCGAGTGGAACAGTCCACCTGACTCAACCTCTCGTCCAGGAGTTTCAGGATCAGATTATCAGGGACTGCATGAGAAACACAAGAAGTTCCAATTCAATATTCCAATTCTAATTCGTTTTATTAAACCATTTAAAATAAAAAACAGTATACAAATCATGCGTGTATGCAGTGCGTACGCAGAATTTTTTCGAGCATATAACACTGAGTTCCTATAGGAAATATATTTATTCAGATGGTCATATCTCAGCCAATACTTAACATATTCATTTGGTTTTCGACATTTGGACATTATTTTTTATGCTCTTTTGGAAAATGAAGAAAAAAATTGAGAAATTCTAAAAATTGATTTTTGATGACATTACATTTCACCACTCTATATTAGCATATATTTTTTTTAAATACAAAAATAAATAATAAAAAAATAAAAATGAGGGAGGGGTTTTCCTCCAAAACACACAGAGAAAAACAAATTTGAGGGGGGGGGGGGGTTCGACCCCCCCCCCCCCCTGCGTGTATGAACATTATTAATACAGTGTAAATGGTCAAGATGCCCCTAAAAACCAAGGCTTGATTGATGGGACCCCCAATACATAAAGAAATATACATAGAATAAACATGAGATACAAACAAACTTAATTTAAAAAACATTAACCACTAAACATACAGGTAAAGGGAAATAAGAAAAGGTGAAATAAGAAAACCTAGGGAGGAGAGATGAAATGACATGTTTATTTGTTTATTTGGCATAGGTAGTTATTATTGAACGTTTGAGTTTGTTTTTAAACAAAGTAACATTAGTGCTGGAGATTATATCGGAAGGGAGGGAATTCCATATCGAGGACCAGCAGATTTAAATGCGATAAGAGTTGACTGATTGAGTGCTAATGGAAAATTGAATTTAGAGTGGGAACAGGTATTATATTGATGGTAATCTTTATCATACTTTATTATACTAAAATAGAAGTTTGTTGAAAAGGTGATGGGTTTATTACACATGCTCTATCGAGAAAATACTGTGGCCAATTTCTGACACAAACTTAACTTCAATCTTTGCCCCGAACCCTAATGCTAAACTTAACCTAAAACCCAATTAGAATATCTTTGATGAAATCTAGCCTGAAGCAATTGTTACTACAAGTTTAATTCAGAAACGATATTATTATTAAAAAGTATTGTGAATATGAAACATATAAATATGTAAATTCATATGTAATTTAAAAAATTTAAATCTCACTCTCGTAGATCATTTGACTAAAAAGATGAAACTTCTATTCTGTTCTCATAATTCCACCATTACCGATGTATATACCACCAAAACTCTTATACTCAAAAAGTCAAACCCTAGATGATAATCGGGACCCCTTCATTCAGACTTTTATGATGGTGATTAATTCCTCTGCTCCTTCTTTTGCAAAGTTCATTGACAATTACCTGCGTGGTATATAAACCTAAAACAAATAGATGATACCGATTTTATGGTAACGTACATGATCAGCTGGTACACACCTGTTGCAGAGGGCACTGTGTACAGTGCACTTTATCAAACTAATTTATCTTACATGTCATGGAAAGGCTTCCAGAAGCATGATTAATTTGACGTCAAGTGTCAGAGTTATTTATTTGACCATTAGCTTTCTACAGTTTTCAGTTACAGCTTTTATCCTTGTTATACCTATTTATTTTCTTTTTGTAGTGTTCAAACATTGCAATAGCACTTTTTCATCTATCATGTCACTCTAGGAAGGGCGATAGCTCAGTCGGTAGAGCAGTGGTCTCCTATGCTGGTGACCTGGGTTTGAAACCAAGTCAATGTGCTAGTGCCCTTTGGTAAGGCATTAATCCTCATTACCAGGTCCCTCGGAGAGGACCTAAAGCCGTCGGCCGTCTGGTTTCTTACTTACAAGCATTTATGCTTTCTTAGCAGTCAGGTAAAATAACCACCACCATTCATATCTCTTTTGTTTTAACTTTATAGTCTTGGTTTTTGCAGGATACAACTGTTGATGGAAATGCAAATTTGGGAGGGAAGGAAGGAGAGTGGGATGTGTATTTTTCATTTAAACCAAATTTGCCACATTTTAAATAAACACCAAGTCCAAAATAGTAATTTGAAAAACTATTTTTTTAATGACTATGAGTTAAGAGAAATGATTAAGTCTCTGACAAATTTTGTGCAAAAAATTGAGATATGTGCCACACCTGCCTCCTAGTCTGGGATTAATAAGAAGAATTACAAATGTTTTTATTTGTACTTTGATGTGATATGACTTACCGAGCATTTTTCTCTCGACATAGGGTTTGATGGCCTCACCAACCTTGGATTCACTTGCAATTGCTTCGTTTACTAGCTGACCTGAAGAAACTGTTCATTTAAAAGTGAGAAAGAAAAAGAAAAGTTGTTTTTAGACAATGCCTTATCCTTTATGACATGATATTGGATTACACACATTACTTTTAATAATAATAACAATAATAATGATGATAAATATAAAAATGATAATCAAAATATTAATAATAATAGTAAAAATAATACAATATTAACAAAAAATACTACTATTACTACTACTATTACTACTACTGCTACTATACTCTTACTAATATTACTACTATTACTAATAATACTACTGCTACTACCACCACTACTACTTCTACTACTACTACTACTACTACTACTACAACCAGTACTACTACTACTACTAAAAGTTTTACCATTAATCAATACTAATGTTTCCTTATATTTCAATGAAAGAGATTATAATCTCATATCCACTTTCACTTAATTAGGTAATAATTATAGATACAAGGTAGTAGAAGGATGCATCACAGATAAACATTCATCATGTAGCCAACACACTTTGTTCAGCTGTACAAACACATCTATCCATACACCATCCTGACAACACATATATGTTTACAAGGATGTCACAAGGTTATGGAAAAATTAAAATAAAGAAGAAAAAAACCCAGCCCGAATTCCAAATATTATTTAGGACTTGGGACTTTATTCAAGTCTGTAAGAAGATGTCATGACTCAAAGCATAAATTCAAGTCTCTCCTATCAACAATGGTATGCAACAACATTTGCCCTTTCAAAGGAAAAATCTAATTGAACTAGACCTAGTTATTCATGAGTATATACTATAAAACTGTCGCTCATATAGTTGACATAAATGACAGTAATGAGGATTAATGCCACACAAAAGGGCACTAATATGGCACATCGACACGGTTTCGATCCTGTGGCCTCACAGTTACGAGGCCATTGCTTTGTCACTGAACCATGACTGTACGCAGCGGGGGCTAGGGTAGGGGGCAGTTCCCACATCATATAAAAAAACAAAGAAAATGCAATAAATTTTCAATAATTCATTGCATTTTACCCCGGTCCCCAACATAAACAAATCTTCTGTACGACCATGCATTATGGCTCAACGCATGGGCACACAGAAGATTTTTTTCTCTTGGGGACCGGGGGGAAATTCAATGAATTATTGAAAATCGATTGCATTTTCTTAGTTTTTTTTAATTTGTGGGAACTGCCCCCTACCCTAGCCCCGGCCGCTGCGTACAGTCATGATTCAGTGACAAAGCAATGGCCTCGTAACTGTGAGGCCACAGGATCGAAACCGTGTCGATGTGCCATATTAGTGCCCTTTTGTGGGGCATTAATCCTCATTACTGTCATTTATGACTTAAGGGCGTAGGTTCCCTAGTTGAGAAGCATAGTAGCATACACATGCTTTAAATAGCAGTCACGCAAAACAAACACTGGCAAATTATTATTCAATAAAATCTGAGAATGTATACTATTATCTAGATACATTAGGAATAAATCATTGTCAAAATAATTCCATAAATTGGGGTAAAAAAAAATATTTCAACTATATGAGCGACAGTGTATATAAAAGGATAACTACATGTACATACATGTACACTGTATGCTTGAAACATACCATCAATACATGCATTCACACCTCGACTATGAACAAACTACCATGGATCAGGTAGTCGATGGGGATCGCCTAATACAGTCAAACCTGCTTTAGCGAGCACCTGTATAGAAAGACCATCTGTCTATAAAGTCCACATTTTCTGTTTAGAAATGGGTCCTAAAAAACCTGAACATAAAGACCACCTGCCTGTAAAGACCATGTTTCTAGTCTCCCTTGAGTGGTCTTTATAGACAGTTTTCACTCAGGACTCCTCTCACAAAAAAACACCTCTCTCTCATTTCTCCCCGTCTATATACAAACAATACCAAGTAGTCTTCCATAGGAAGAAAACCCCAAAATTCCTCTCTCTTGCTTTCCTTTCTATCCCCTCTCATACTTGATAATTTACTCACCACCACTGATTGGTGAATGGGCTACCCTGACAAAAGATTAGAAATTAATAAATAAATGATTAAATACCCAAGAATCCTTCTTAGGACTACCCACACAACATGGTGAAACTGCAAGCCTATGTATTCATACACACCACCACGCATAACCGAACCTTCAAAGATCATACAAAAGATTCTGGTTTTATAAAATGTAACTGACTGCACAACGTACCGTTGATGATGCCATACTTGCTGGCTAGCAGGGCGGCCTGGACGGTCTTACCGCTACCGGTGGGACCCAGGAGGACGATACGAGGATTGTGAGGTGCCAAGGATCGAGTCTTGGAACTCAGGAATGTTGTTACTGCAGATGGAGAAGAGAGGCAACATTATGAATGATACTAATATGATATTACTACTACTATTACTTCTAATAATAATAATACTAATAATTTCTAATAATGAAGAATTGGAAAATTATGATGATGATGATGACAATGATGATGATGAAGATGATGATGCTGATGATGATAATGATGAAGATGATGATGATGATGATGATGATGATGATGATGATGATGAAGATGACGATGATGAGGATCATGAAGATGATGATGATGAGGATCATGAAGATGATGATAATGATGATGATGATGATGATGATGTTGATGATGAGGATCATGAAGATGATGATAATGATGATGATGATGATGATATGATGATGATGATGATGATGATGATGATGATGATGATGATGACGACGATGCATGATGATGAAGATGAGGGGGATGATGATGACGATGCATCATGATGATGATGATGATGATGATGTCATCAGTATTAGTACTGTTCTCCCTGAGGGCCTGGCAATCACATCATTACCCCTAGCATTCAAGGTATCTTTTCTAAATTCTCAAACTCAAAGAAATATCTGAAAAGTTAGGAAAAGGTTTGTGGATTCGAACCTTTGACCTAGGTGATCACAACAACCACAGAATATGAAATAAATACCTACCCCTCTCCAAGTTTAAACAACTTCACACTACAATAGGTTCTGCATATGTTACAACTAGCTATCAGTATATAAGAGAGCAGAAAGCAACTTAAAGGTAAAGACCAGTATTGGAAACGCCCCAATTTCAAAAAATGAAATGGAAGCTCTCGATCATTACCAATCATGTGAAAGAATATGTTTTGACTAATACATGATGATAAAAAATTTGCCGGGAAACCGCCTACTAATTCATATATTTGGTAAATTTGTTTCTCTCATGGACTGTGAGAGATATAGGGTAGTCCCATATACATCTTTCTGTGTATAGCGCTTGTAACTTTGCAAAGAATGGGCCAAATTTCTTATCATTTTGATGATTCCAGAACCTTGCAGATGCTAGATGCTAGATGATCAACCTTTTCTGATCGATTCCACAACGTTTCTTTCACAATGCAATCGCATGACCATAACTGGTCTTTACCTTTAACTATATATTCTCTGGAGCGTTTAAAAAGAAGAAAAAAAGAGCTACATGTAAGGATGGAAAGGAGACTGAAAAAATATTTAAAATACCTAGATTAAAATCTAACCTGAAAAAAAGATGAAAAGGAATAATCAAAAGAAAACCTTTGAACAAATTAAGTTGATAGATTTGTGAGCAAAGACCTTTGACCTATATTGTTACTGATCCATTCCTCTCTCTACAACAATACATATGGGGCGTTGCAAGAAAGTTAAGTTGCAATTGATTGCAAATATCAGTTACAAATTTGCAATTAAACGCAAGACTTGCACTAGATTCTAGGGATTTGCGATCAAACGCAACTTTTTTGCAACGCCCCATTAGTGTAACAATATCATTGTAGTTAACTTACAGTGAGCTAACATGCTCCTATAAAATGAGCTGTCATACATATATATCTATTAAATTCTATTCTCAAAAAAAAAAAAAAAAAAAAAATACATACGGTATAAAAAGATAATTTTCAATTTGCAAACGAGGTGTCTGCTGTTCCACACCTAGAATTGTAGTTTATATTATATTATCGTAAATCCCTATAAACAAATACATCACAAGTGTCATATACTAATTACCTTGCGAGTAGACATCAGCTTTAGGTTGATCGGCATTGATGGACTTGGTGTACTGCCCATAAGCTACCTTGAGGCCCGGGATGAAGCGATGAAAGAGGACCAGTCGATCCACCATGGCCTCCTCTCCGCACCCCTCGGGGGGTTCTACCAGTCTCTTCTCCACATCACCATTACCAGGGTAGTCGAACGTGGTGTGGTATACATCTGGAGGAGGATATAATACGGTTATTAAGAGTGAGATAATAATAATAATAATATTCTGTGTTTATATAGCATTTCATACATCTACGATATGCCTCTTCCAATCTGATCCAATCCAGGAATTTAAAAAGCGTCAATATCTAGTTGCCGGGAAAGACAAAAAAGCAGTGACTAATTGTAAGCAATCTGAAATAGGTATGTCTTTAGTTGAGTTCTGAAAGTGCCTCTTAAAGGTAAAGACCAGTATTGGTAACGCCCCAATTTCAAAAAATGAAATGGATCGAAGCTCTCATTACCAATCATGTGAAAGAATATGTTTTGACTAATACATGATGATAACAAATTTGCCGGGAAACCGCCTACTAATTCATATATTTGGTAAATTTGTTTCTCTCATGGTCCTGTGAGAGATATAGGGTAGTCCTATATACATCTTTCTGTGTATAGTGCTTGTAACTTTACGAAGAATGGGCCAAATTTCTTATCATTTTGATGATTCCAGAACCTTGCAGATGCTAGATGCTAGATGATCAACCTTTTCTGATCGATTCCACAACGTTTCTTTCACAATTCAATCGCATGACCATAACTGGTCTTTACCTTTAATGCTATACAGAAATATTACCTTGGCCATCCGATTAGGCTTGTCAAAACACAATGTATGCACATTCTTCACTCCCTGGGGAGCATTGCAGCCAGGCGCCATATTACAGACGCTCAAAATGCTTAGCTAACTATAATGGCTTTCGCATCCTACCAGGTATTCATTTAAACCCTGGGTAGTGAGAAGCAATGTACATGAAATTCCATGCTCAAATGCTCAAATGCAAATAATATCAACACAAAAAAAGGAACAATTAATGGCCACCACAAAGAGCCTCCAAATCACCAAAGGGTCCTAAATCTGACGGTGGAGAAAATGTGAAATAAAGGTGATCTCTCTGCATAGCTAGGAGTAACAGATAGAATATGAAGGGTTTTACATAACAAATTTTAAGATGGGGTCAGGATCAAATTTGTTAAGGTGTGCATGCAGAACCACCCCTAGTCCAGATCCAGTCCATTCTTTAAATTGTTTTTATTCTTCTATCACACGCATTGATCCAACACACAGCGCGTTCTCTCCACTGATCACACGATCCCCCAAATTTCTGTTGATCCACAATGAGAGGAATGGCTAGGTTTACTTTCAACGTTGAGGGTGTGTTATTTTATCAGCTGATTGGGCGAGCGACACGGAAACGGTACAGAGGCTGGACTAAACCAAACTCTATGTTATCACCTTTTAATTTGGGGGTGAAGACTTAGATTTTGGGTGCTTATGTGTCCTGGGCTCCTGTTAGTGTCAAGCACATGAATAAGCATTTTGTTGTCTTCAGAATATGAAAATAGAAAGTCAAATTACAAATTGGGGCATCAGACACATCCCTATTACTACTTGATATCTGTCCGACTATGCAGCAAACAACGATGCAATGGAATGGTGTATATGTAAATCTTGTATTCCTCTTATTCTCCCTCTGGACACCACAGCACCAACGCTTTGGAGATAATTAAGAAGAAAACTTACCCCCTGTCTCGGGATCAATCCTCTTGCCCATCTGTCTCTCAATCAGCACTGTGTCTGGTGCTTCTAAAACAACTGCATATAAAAAGTTAGAATATGAAACATATCTGAAAAATAGCTATGAAGTATTAATCATCAATCATCTAGGGTGGGTAACTGATTCTACAGTGTTTAAATTTAACAAAAATAGCAAGCACTTCGAAAGGCAATATGTATTCCAAATGCACAGGGAAAGTCTGTTATTCATTCCCACCCTAACATTTAAACCCTCTATTCCCCAACTCTCCTTTTCCTCTCATTGTCTACTACTCTTCCTTCTCCTCTTGCTCTCTCTGTCTTATCTCTACCATCTCACAACCTCTCTCTCCCTCTCTTTTCTCCCTCTCTACTCTCTGTCTGCTATTCTCTCCCAAACTTTTCTTATTTCAATCCACATCCATAACTAAGCCTCTCTTTCTTACAGCCATTACTCCTATACCTTCCCCCTCCCTCCCCTATTTGTCTCTATTTCCTTCCTTTCTTATTTCTCTCCATTTTTATTTCTGTTCCCATTTTCAATCCTCTCTCTCACTCTCTCTCTCCCTCCCTCCCTAATCTCTCTCTCTCTCCCTCCCTCTCCATCTCTCCCCCCCCTCTCTCTCCCCCTCTCTCTCTCTCTCTCTCTCTCTCTCTCCCCCCCCCCCCCTCTCTCTCTCTCCCTCCCCTCTCTTGCTTACCAAAATGTTTAGGGTTGATGCCGATCTCCTGCAGGGCCAGGGCCTGTTCTCTGGTATCCGGGAACCCATCTAAGACCCATCCCTTCCTGATGCAATCAAACAGCTTCACTCGATTCCTGATCAGCTCAACCCACAACTCTGTCGGGATTGGCTGGAAAAAAGTACAAAAGATATTAAGAGATGTTATCAATTTTCATTTTACTGAGATGTTATAATAACAACAGAATATTTCATAAATTCCCATTACTTTAGTTGATGAAGAGACAGATTTTATACAGGAAAGCAAAATTTAAAAGATATTCAGAGTTGTTATCAACTTTTATTTAACTGAGATGTTATATTAACAACAGAATATTTAATAAATTCCCTTTACTTTAGTTGTTGATGAAGAGAGAGATTTTATACAGGGGTTGTGTAAACATGTACAGGTACATGTACAGTATGTGCAATGGTTACATCTCAGGTACATGTATGTGCAATGGTTACATCTCGGGCACATGAATGATTTAATATTTCTTTTGGGAAAGTAGCAATTTCTGAGTTTTTCAGTACAGAGAAAATGTGACAGGACCTTGAAAGGTATGTCGCAGAGTTGCCATTTTGTGTTTGATCCATTTCAACTTTTAGTAGTCCATACATTCATTACTTTTCATCAGATTTTGCTTAATCCTTCACAGATCTGTTTCTTTAATTTGATGCTTCTATTACAATCAACTCTTTATGAGGGTGGAGTCCCCCCGTCAAGTTTGGCTATAGTGCTCTTCTAACAGTCCACATAGGCTTGCCCTTAACACCCTGGCACTCCTTTACAGACCTACAAGTTCTACAACTAATACACATATATTTCAATAATTTACATTGTATTTGCAAACATTACTCCTCACTTTTCAGTTTTACTCTCGATATTTTCCATCACATACATTTGCTCCATTTACCGTTTATTGCTTACTTCAGTCCTTCTTCTTCATCTATGATTTCAGTAGAACTATGTTACTTTATAAATGCTACCAGTATTAAATTCTGATTTCTTTCTAATTTGTTTTTCCATATGTTGTAATAAGCTATATTTGTCGTATTTATACTGATTTATTTTTCAAATTCAATATATCATGTTATCCTATGTTATATATTACATTATGTGTTATTAATTTTGTTTGTAAACAAACCATTTTAAATTGAATTGAATTGAATTGAAGGCAATATACCTCTCCGCTGGACTGGCAGCTTCTAGCTTTAGCTGCGGCGGTTGACACATCGTCTGCTAAGAGAGTCTCCTTGCTGATATAAGCTGCCTTCAGCTGATTGGACACCAAGCGAGCTATGGTCGTCTTGCCCGATGCTGGAGGGCCATGAATAACAATTGCTGGAGCTGGACAAATGCAGAGGGTGAAACAATTGATGAATAAACGCACTATCCTCAAAGTGTCTACAGACATTCATACTCTATTTGTACATTGCTGAGTAAACCCCCCATCGGTATCTCAATGCCTCTAAAAATAACGACTCTGACATGCAACTTCATGTACATGTTTCAACAGACATTATTCTTTTACACTTAAAAACTATGATTTTTAATGGACACATATGTACAATATGTACATTTAGTGCATGGCATGCTTGATTGACATACAATGTACATGTGGCATATATGTTCTATCTTGGATTTACTTCACATTTTTTCCATCCTGGTTATTTGTTACATACATGTATCCACGGCCACCACCACCACTACTACTACTAGGGTAGAGCGCCCAGTATTCGGTCACGGGGAAATCGCTAATATTTTGAATTCTTACCTCTTTTATTTGGCAATCTACCCATCAAAAGAAAAGAAATTTATTCCCCTAACAGGATTTTATAGTCACTTAAAATATAGAATAATGATAAGCAAAATACTTCCGAAAGAAGACGGAGCGTTTTTCTGCCCAGAATTCGGTCACACAGAATAGAATTCGGTCACGCGATTTGTGCGTGGTATCTCCGTTGCCAATTAAGGAGCGAAGCCTATTTGCGCACTATTTTCACACAATTGCATGATAAAGCACTGAATGTCAATGCATTGACTGAATACTGGACGAGCGATACCGCAGGGCAAGGGTATCGTATAAATACCTCTTGCACATCGGCAAGTGCGTCATTTGCAAATTCGCTGCGATGGAGTGAACACGGAAGTGATTCTCTTCACACACATACTAAATTCATTGCGACAGCACACGTAGTTGTTTCGCAATAGACTTCTACATATGGCTATGCATGTTAGTGGGCAGGTCCAAGCTATTTGCTTTGTGACGTACAGGACATTCAGAGACTTTAAACAAGAAATAACAATGGATGACATTATTTATATGGCTATCTTTTGGTATGAGTCTGTGGCTATTATGGGCTAGTTCATTTGTGGAAAGTTTTAGTTCTGACCAATTCATAAACTAATTTTTAATGTAATTAATGTGCTGCGTGACGTACGGGACCAGAGAATTTCTGACTTTTTCAAAAATAAGTTCATCATAAAAGTTCTCTGAATTTATTAAGTTATGAGATTTATGGTAATGATATCTTAATTCATTATGGAATCAAGCATTAATCACAACTATTACCATATTTTTCTGACCTTTTGTTGTTATGTAATATACCAAAACATAAATGTGTGTATGTGACGTACGGGACACGTGATGTACGGGACAACTTTTCCCTATGGGAAAATGCATTGAAATGAAGAATTTTCGTCAAAATTTGTTAAATGTGAACAATTTTAACTTAAATCAGTGACAATTAGAGTGTTTTAGAACCCAATTAGATCCTCTGACCATCACTTAATATCTTGTGTGTTAATTGATGGGGTAAATCAATACAAATATTACTAACAAAGAATACAAATTGAATTAATATATTCATACACACTATATTACCATTTTTATTCCATTTACCCATCTATCATGTGCAGTCATGCTTCTTTTCTCATTTCTTTTATCCATTCCATTCAACATTGCAAAATGTTTTTAAATAATAATTAATGAAGAAGATGAACTTGAAAACTTTTATTTAAACTTGTTTGAAACACAGGGGCACACTCGGCACATCATATTTGGTCAAAGAACATTTCTTATGCTCTAAGTGTTTGTGAACAAAGATACATTAAAAATATGAAGTCTTTTCTTCATAGCTTGTTTGAATTACTTGATAGTAATATCATAGAATTTTGAAGGAATTCAAAGATAATGCTGAACATATTGTCTTTTTAAAATCCTTTTATCACAGATTAGAACATGTATATGTTGCTGTCATATATTCAAGAATTTTGATGTACATTAATGTAGCCTACATGTTTGTGAAAGATGGATACAAAAATATAAATCTTAAATGTATTTTGTATTGATTAAAGACATCTTATTAACACCACCAGATATAAGAAATTAAAACCCCAAAGGTTTGTGTGACCTTTTCCACAATTCAAAAGATTAAAGCAAAATCAACAAAAATGCATGGGTGTAAAAGTGATAAAAATCTTAAGTGGGTGAGAGTGTGAAATACTCAAAAAGGCTATCCTTCCTTAAAAGTTATGATTTAGATTTTAGGAGATCAAAATTCCCAAGCTGGCTCCATAACATGTTATGTACAGTGTATGCTGTAATCTTTTACCATCATATATGACATTTAAATAGAGATATAAAAAAAAATCACATGGAGAGCTTGATAGCATACATGTACATGTACATGTACATGTACATGTGCTAAGATTCTTACCTGCAGCATCTATGAGTTGTAAAAGCCAGCTTCTGGTGCATCTACTACCATATACATGTAATTTCATTAGACTCATTCCAGGAACTAGTACACTATTATGATTTACATATTTAGCATCCTGCCAATGTTAGGGACATCAACTGGCAAAATACCAAAGCTGATAATACCAGGGGTCTGGCTTGAAGACTAATTACATCAAATTCAGTACAAACAAGTAAATTCCTAGAAGGGACCCAGTCGGAACGTTCATATATCCCTGTATACAACAAGTTTCCTAACACAGTATATATTCTCCTTTTGGTCATTTCCTTTTTCACATCTTGCATTGGTTTTATATGGGGTTGTCCCGTACGTCACACACTTGTCCCGTACGTCACATTTCTTAATTTGATTATGTAATCAACACAGAATTTTTGTAATTTTTGTTAAACCTATTTTTTGTTAGGTATTCATCTAAATTAGAACTTCCTAGAATATCTTTGAAAAAAAAAATTATTTTCATAATTAAAATTAAACAAATTATGATCAAATTGTGACGTACGGGACATTACACTTTGGAACCTACCTCATTTGCATAATTAATTAATTTTGAAAGTTTTTATATTTTTTTCCTATTTTTTAGCATGATGGTCTACAATTCCTGAGATATTTAATTTTAAACAAATAATTCAAACGAGATACAAAAATAAAAATGTAATGTCCCGTACGTCACGCTAATTAATACAAATCGAAGTTCGTGACCTTGGCACTCTTCGTATTTTGATTATTTTTTTTATTTTTTTATCAGATTCATAAAATTCATAGTTTCAGCTTTAAAATGAGGTATAGTTTGTTAAATATATATAAAGATGAAATTTAACCCCCAGAGGGGACAATAGCTTGGACTTGCCCTAGTGCATATGTGCTAACAGCTAGAACGCGGAAGTGCAGAAAGTTGTGCGACATTGACCAATTTCGAGCTAAGTTGGAGATCTTTCCGGGGCCCTAAATCTGATTTAATTTTGAAAGTTAAGGAAATTTGTTCAGCTGCCTGATTTATGCAAGTTTCGTGGCTCATAAATTATTTTTTAAATTGTTACAGCTGTTGAAACGGCTGTCTGACCGAATACTGGGAATGGACCGAATACTGGGCGCGCTACCCTACTACTAATACTACTACAACTAATACTACTACTAATACTACTACAACTACAACTACTACTACTACTAATACTACTACTACTACTACTAGCAATAAGAACAAGAACGACAACAATAACAATATGATGAAAAAGATGATGATGATGATGATGAGATAACAGCGATCATGATCATCACCATGAGCATTATCATGATCTTAATAACAATGACAAACTAGATGGAATTTCGACTGCGCGCAGTCGAAAATGATGCCTCCGTCATAGAGCAATTTTACAAACCAAAAGAGAAGAAATTTTTCAAATTCAAGTTCATTTGTAATCCATTAACAGGTTCTCAGAATATCGTGATTACAAGCAATTTCTTTGACCTCATGGCCCTAAAATCTACTCAGTTCATTGGCTCTGCAAGATACATAAATGATCTAAGTTTGGCAGGAATCCATCAATCTGTTCTAATGATAATACCATCACAGCTATTTTTGCATACATAATGTGCGCTGTGACCTTTGACCTTTGACCCCGTGACCCCAAAATCTAATCAGTACCTAAGTTTGGCAGAAATCCATCAATCGGTTCTTGAGATAACGCGATCACGAGCTGTTTTTGCATACATAATGAGCCCAGTGACCTTTGACCTTTGACCTAGTGACCCCAAAATCTAATCAGTTCATCGGCTCTGCAAGATACATACATGACCAAAGTTTGGCAGGAATCTATCTATCGGTTCTTCAGATAACGCGATCACGAGATCGGGACGTACGTACGTACAGACGTACGTACGTACGTACGTACGGACGGACAACCCGAAAACATAATGCCTCTGGCTACTTCGTAACGGAGGCATAAAAACTATTTTAATTATCTGCATTAAATACTTACTGTCATCATTTTCTCTCTTCAGTTGTTCAAGGAGATAATCCAATGGATCCTGTGGTTTGCTGATAATTAGACCTTCAATCAGTCTCTGACAGATAAAGAAACAAATAATGAAAATAGGTTTAATCTATATATTGTAAGGTTTATTTGGTCTCACGTATAGGCCTAAGATGGCTACCTACATGTGCATTATCATCAATCCAACAAAGCATACAGAGTCAATGCTAATGCGTATTGACCTCTAGCACTGCATGCTTGCTGTGAGGCAGGTATTATTAGACCCATACACAAATAGACACACCACACAAGAGTGCATAGACTACATACAATCATGCCGATGCGGCTGTAAGCAAAGTTTGACAGTAGAGTAGACTTACAATTTGAATTTTAAATTATTCTTTTTAACATCTGTAAGTTGAAAAAAATGTATTTACTGCTATTTAGGTGTCATCAAGTGTCACTAAAGTACCGATTTTTGAGTGAAATCAGTTGAAACAGTGGTGTTTGAAATGTTGAGAATCAAAAGCACAGCTTATACTACACAGCAAGGATAGAGATGCTCCTACATGTATGTGTGCATTATCATGTGGGTCCAGAGAAGTTGGTTATTACTGAGGACGACTCATTCCAAACAGTATAGTCTACCCCAAGATCATGTCTGGTCAGGTTGGTTATCTGGACAGTTGATTTCAAATAGTAGGATCGAGAAGAGGAGGTGGGAGGGTCGTGTGTCTGGATACTAGTTCACACACAAAAAACTTTCATGTTTGCTGTTGGATTTACATGAAAAATAGGCATCAAACAGACAACCCAACAACAAATACAAAGTTTCTGAAAAATTGCATGGAAACTTTAGTATACACCTTTTCACAGGTTTCATGGCGAACCGCTGCACAATACAAGTGCATACCCCGATGGTGGGTTGCAGGCGGGCGCGCGCCTGTGGCTGTGTGAAGTTATCTACCGTAATGAGGATCTAAGACATTACGGTAGATAACTTCACATAGGCGCTCGCCCGCCCGCAACCCACCATCGGTATGTACTTGTATTGTGTAGCGGTTTGCCATGAAACCTGTGAAAAAGTGTATAGAATATCAATGTTTTTCCGAAAAATACTCAAAAAATAACAAGAAAATTGACACGAAACAGGTAATAAACATAACAACTTTTATTTCACTCATGATCTTTATTTCGACATTTAAGGAATATTTATTTCATTTTGGGTATGTTTAGTTGGGTATCTCCATGCCGGAATTACAGGTCAAATTTTTGATATTTTTTTTTTCTTTAAAAAAATGTTGTTTCTGTAAAGGTGATCTGTGTTTTAACAAGCTGTGCTTTTTAACAGACCACCTCTTTTTCCACATTTGTTAAAGTCTTTATAACTGTTTCCTTATTAATGTATTTATGCTAGTTGACGATGAACTTGTTACTACTGTTCCTGAATGATATGTTTTTTATGCAAGTGGAAAGAAATAAATCAATCTTGAATCTTGAATCTAGGTTTCTGAACAAGCGCCAAAATATCATCATCGTTTTTCAGAAAAAACATTCCAAAAATAACAAGAAAATTGGGCACTAGTATAGTTCCGTATCCATTTTTTTTAGCAGTTTAAAAATCCATTCTTAGCAAAGGAATTTTAGCCCAATTTCTAACTAATTTTAATCATAATCATATATTCCATTTTCCACCTGAATTTGGATCACATTCGACATCGGGAAACCTTCGTTTAGGGCTTCGATGTCGACGTTGTCGCTCAGTACCGTCTCTACGCTGTAGTCCTGCACCTCAAACTGAAGCTATCAGTACAAAATTATGCAGACTTCTCGTATGGTTTATGGTATCGCGCATATACGAGAAGTCTGCATAGGTCTGCATTCAGTTTGAGGTGCAGGACTAACGCGTAGAGATGGTACTGAGCGACGACGTCGACATCGAAGCCCTAAACGAAGGTTTACGATGTCGGATGTGATCCAAATTCAGGTGGAAAATGCAATATATGATTATTATTAAAATTAGTAAAAAATTGGGCTAAAATTCATTTGCTAAGAATGGATATTAAACTGCTACAAAAATGGATACGGAACTACACTAGCGCTGAAAATTGACCTGAAACAGGTAATAATATTATAGGCCTAACAACTATTAACTCCTGATCTTTATTTGGACATTTAATGAATATTTACTTCATTTTGGGTATGTTTTAGTAGGGTATCTCCACGCCAGAGTTACGGGTCAAATTTTGGATAGCGCCAAAAAAAATCATACAGTGTCAGTGAGAGAGCAGTTATGGAAGATTAAGAAAGCAACCAACACAAAGTGTCCTCTCTGCAATCTTGAGGAGGATACCGTAGTTCATGCTGTGGCTGCCTGCTCGACTACTGTCAACCTTCTGGAAGACCTTATCGACAGAGCCAGTAGACTGATCCTGCATAATGTCCTCGACTCTGCACCAAATACACCACTGCTCAACACCCCTTCCTATCTGACCTGCGCTATTCTCTTGCCATATGATCCATACCTTCCCTCCACTGTCAATGATTCTATTTTAAAGATGACACTTCACTATCTTTACAAAATTCATGCCCATCGCCTGCACTCCATACCCTCCAACTAAGGATTTGATAACATATTTACAGCAGCATACTAGACCCTAGACAGCAATAACCATCTGATTTGGGTCATTTCTTTAATAAAACTGACATTTGTTGTCATTCCCCAATACAGATGGCAACCCAGAGATCTCGTACCGTGGGGGTGGCTATGTACCTATTTTCGTCCACGACATTTTCTCCCCGATTTTCTTTATTTAGATCTAATTTCCTGATTTCTAAATCAGATGTAAATTAGGTCGGTATGTCATTTGTCCTAATTACAGTTATCAAAATTTGATAACTTAATATTAAATACATAATTTACGGACTTACTTAGACTTAGAGTCTATATGTAGGGTGTCTGAACGATTTTTCAATTTTCAATTTGGGATCGTTTTTCACCATTTTTGTTTGATATTTGAATTAAAAATGTAATCAGAAGAATACATTTCAAATTTCAAGTCTCACCGATGTTTCTATCAAAAGATACAGCCCCTTCAAAACGCTGAAATATTCATAGCATTTTGCTCAGAATCGACGAAAAAGACGTACACGCAGAGTTATGTTGTTTTGCTAAATTTAGCCAAACAGCTGTATCGCGCGATATGCAAGCGTATGCATATCGTACGCAAGTTGCTCAGCCAATGCGCGACTTGCAGCTTGAGCCACGCTGTCTCCGCGATATGTGCCATTGACTAGTATGGGTGGCCGTTCCCGCCATAGAACCCGGAAGTGAATAGACGTTGTAGTCAATGGCAATATCGCGGAGACAACGTGCACGTTGTCTCCGCGATATTGCCATTGATTACAACGTGTATTCACTTCCGGGTTCTATGGCGGGAACGGCCACCCATACTTTCATTCACTATAAGCGCACATGTTACGCGATGTAACCATGGTTTGGACTGAGCGGAGCTCACGCCTCCCTAATTAGCTGATTCCAAAAATGTGGGAAGGGTATTTTCAAACTGTTATAACAAATGATCCCTTGGGGCTAGCGAAAAAAAAAGCATCTGGATATTATCCTTACGTCTAGCCCTGCTTAAGCCGCGGGGGCGCAGCTCAGGAAAGTGGCAAATTTTGGAGCTAGGATGCAAACAACATTTCAATCGCTGTTTTGACCAAGATATTTTTAGAATTCTGGGGGTGGCCCCCGATGGGGAATATGGAGAAAAACCTGCTCTTTCATATGACACCTCATTTATTGAGTTTCACCTTCAGGATCATTTGTTATAAAGGTTTGAATTTCAAATTTTTTCATAAAATCATTGACCAATTTTGCATGATCGCGCAATGCACGTAGACCACATAGGGAAGCGTACAATCTCTATGGGAAGGGTTTTAGCACACAACATTGGGTGCGCGATCAGACACCCTACTATATGAATTATCCAATTTGTACCTCAGAACCGCGAAGCAGTACGTTCATGCATTCGAAATATTACCCGGCGGCCGATATATTTCCGGGTCCACCTACCAAAACATAGCCAATGGCCAATCAGAGCACTCGTTTCGTGGGAGTTCGTTGGTCAAGCCGGGCCGACTCGTACGTAGCTACGGTAGCTATTGGACGTTCGAAAAGAAAAAATTAATATTCATCAACTAAAACCAAGACGGATAATGTTGACGACGAGACTCTAAATGAGCAAGCTATCGTAAGTCAAATAAGCTATATATATGTTATTTTTAATTTGTATTATATTTGCAGCAGTTATGAGGATGTAAAGAGTGAAAATCTCGTTGCATATCTCATTCATCGCGGTCCGGTCGAACCGAACCATTTGTTCCGTACAGTCCCTCACAGAAAGAGGTCCCCAGACTTCAGTCTCTATAATCGGAGGTCTAGTGGAGCCAGACGTAGTCTCAGTGGAACAACCGACGATTAGAGAGACTGAAGTTTTCGGTCTAACTAGACCCTACTTCGAATGCGATAAACTCGCTGATCTCCGAAAAGCGGAGGGACAACAACAGAGAGATTGGTACACAAAAACTAGTGCGTGGGTCTGCATTACCTGCAACACTCGAAGCAAACAACCGTTTTAGGAGATAAATTAATCAGACTCATAATGGAAAAAGTGGGTTTCGATTGTTCCTTACCTTGTACAACTCAAATACTCCATGCCTCTCAGCGTACGTGCCAAATTGAGGTGGAATTCTTAGTGGTTTTTTGGTTTGATCCATTTTTTTTCTCACACCCGCACAGATTGTTGATGCGGCGAAACAAGTTAGGTTGCTATGCCGCTTTCACTGAACATTCCGACTATATTATATTTTATTTGTTATGGTACAGTCTAAAAAACAAATAGTAAAAGAAAAAAAAATGGCTGACACTAAAAACTTGTTTTATAAATCTCAATTATTTATTGAGATCACGATTTTCAGTTTTAAAGTACATTATGCAGGGGGGCGTATTGACCATGCCAAAAGGTCCTTTTCAAGGTCCCTTCGACAAAATGGCCAATATCTTTATTACAGTGGCATGACCCCCCCCCCCCCCCGGCATCATCATCATCATCATCATCATCATCATCGACTTGTAAAATAGTGGCGCGAGTAAACTCTTTTTAAAAAGACAGCAAAAGTAACCGCCGATATGAAACGAAATTTATCAAATTTGGTGGTTTACAAAAACCAATTAAGACCAGTAAGCACTCTAAAATCAAATAATAATAATAATATTCAATTTTTATATACGTATATCTTTGAAATCCACACGACAATAAATTGCGTTAAAAAATTGTTGTTGTTTGTATTACTATTAATTGTGCTATTGAATATCAAACGAAACGTCTTCCCGCAAAACACAGAATGTATCTGGTACAAAACCATATTAGAGATAGTGAAAAGTATACAAATGATGAAAATGAGCAATTAACGGAGGAAAAATGTACAATGTGGGCATGCAGTATTGGTTTCTTCTTTACATTATGCCGATATCAAAATAATTACGGTCGTGCTCAGATAATTAAAGCGTTTGTTTACTAGTGTACCAAGCACTGCATGGCTATAGCAATAGATAGATACATCATAATTTCACGTTCACTGATATAAAGTGCTTCATTCTTTCAAGTACTCTTGTAAAAGTGTTTTCATACGAAACAATGCAGAAAAAAATCAACACACAGACAAAGAAGGATGACATCAGAACTAAAATTGCCCATAAAATCACCCCTTGGTGACTAAACGTGTGTCAGTGTATAAATCGGGATACTATGAATGAACAGTATCAATTTTGATCTAAACGGGTATTTTTCGCCGAACAAGCATCGAATAATACTAGGCTGCTAACAATTACACTTCACAACATTACTACATTAAATTTTGAAAGAAAATTGCGATTGTAGTTATAAATGTGTAAATCATTCCAAAGTGAGGGAAAGAATGAGCTCTTTTATATCAAAAGTTGTGTAGGTATTTCAAGCTGCATTCCGGTCTGAAATATATTATTTAGGTCAAATCGGCTCCAAGACGGATGGCTGTCGAACCACGGATGTGACGTCATAATATGCCCCTTACCCTATTTGGCCTTTTCTTTGTCATAAAAGCTCACCGAACAGTCCCATTTTTATAATTTGATGACTACAATCTATATTTTGTTTAAACATTTGGGAATCCCAATGAAGAAGAATTGATTTATCCAAGATCTTCAAATATAACCCTATTCTAATTTCTTCCAAAGGTCAGTATATGATACCAGGTCCGATGTGTTTTAGGAGCTCTAGCTAGCCTCGGCACAATGCTGAAGCTTGCATAACATCGAGGGGTAGTGTCATTATTAACATGATTAAAGCACTGTGTATTTGATATGTACGTACCCCCAATCGTAAACCCCGTCGATTACAATATATTGTATGTAATTTTTTATGAAATGATTGAGTTACTATACTACTACTACTACTACTACTACTACTACTACTACCACTACCACTACCACTACTACTACTACTACTACTACTACTACTACTAAGTACTTCTACTACCACTACTACTACTACTAAGTACTTCTACTACCACTACTACTACTACTACTACTACTACTACTACTACTGCTGCTACTACTACTACTACTACTACTACTACTACTATGTATAATTATTCATGAAGCATGATATCTTTCAAAAATATCAGTGACCGGTTCGTCAGGGAAATCAAAACAAAGAGAGGACTGACTTACTTTGTAAGGCACTTAATCTTTGAAAAAAAGAAAACAACATTTACAATCACTGTTCAGCGAGCTCCATTGCCGACATCCCTAAATCTATAGTCACAAGAATAAACGACTGCTCTTTATTGTGTAGTAGGAATGAATTTGTTAAGACCCTCTGATGATTCTGATTAGTTTATTCATCATTTCAAGCATTTCGTAACTGAACTTTTCTTCCTCCCAAATCCATGTTAACTTTATTAGGAATCACTCATGAAAGAATGACATTATAAACCATTCTAATACAATACATTTTTTGGTCAACAATCAGTATTCGTTCAAATATTATATGACTATCTTTCACTTAAAAATCCTACACATAATACATGTGCAATACAATTAAAGTACCCCATTGTCTAAGACCTTTGGCTTTAGTTCAACACAGAAGTCATATTTTCTCACTTTGTTACATGAGATGCTCTTCAACCGCATAATGGAAGCAGAGATGTGGTTATGGAGGGAACTGCTGAAGATTAGCAGAAAGAACAAGCAAACTTACATAAGTATTTTGAAGAAACTGAACACCAAGAGAGAGCTCCTAGGAAAGGTAGTCGGCCTGAAACTAGGAATCTCGGTAACATCCTAAGGGGAAGTGGGATACCCCTAGCAGCACAGATAATTATTGAAAGTGGAAGGAAAGAGGAAAAGAGGCAGGCAAAGAAAGCTGTGGTTGTACAACATCAAGGAAATGACTGCATGGCCTCACATTCCAGGTACCAAGAGATCAACACAGAATAGGTATGTGGAGGTAAGTGATCAAAAGGGGTGCAGATTATGGTCAAACTGACAAAAGTGGAAGAAAGTGATCAGAAGGGGTGCAGATATGGTCACCAATCGCCAGATAAGGACTAAGGCAGCCGGGTATTAGCCAGGTATAGGTATAACACGATCTTAAAAGTCAATAGTATTCTTCTTCCTTTCTACTCAATCAGGGCTCTGTTTTTTTCATGTAACTTGTTATTAATAATAACTCATGATAGCTTTAATATAAGCTCCTTTGGCAAGACATTGATCTACATTTGCCACTCTCCACCCAGGTGTTAAATGGGTACCCGGTAGGATGCGAAAGCTAATGTGGTTTGATTAGCAAGTGGCGCTTGTAAAATGGCGACTGGCTGGAATGCTCCCCAGGGAGTGGAGAATGTGCATACATTGTGTGCGGGTAAGCCTGAATCCTATGACCGGGGTAATAATATATATATCTGTAAAGCGCTTTGAGAGGGCCTTCGGTCTTGAAAAGCGCTATATAAGAGCTAGCTATTATTATTATTATTAAGCTATACAGAATTGCTTGCATTTGATTGGCTATACAATTGACAAATTTGTTATAGAAATGTGACAGATATTAAACGGGATCCATATTTTCATGTCTTGTATTTTCAACTTCCGATTTCCTCCTGACAAAAATTGGTAATTTCTTGTGAAAAAATGTATATTTTTGTTTTACATTCCTTTATAAATATCAATAACTATATGAATATTAATAATAATTATCATTTCAGTGTGTAGACCATTCCTTGCCCTCTTCATCATAATTACAATACGACACTATTTATATTATTTGTAGTGGTGTCGTGGTCGAGTGGATATGTCACCGGACTGTGGATCACAAGGTCCGCGGTTCAAGTCCCGCCGCGGCACTAATGTCCTTTGGCAAGACATTGATCTACATTTGCCACTCTCCACCCAGGTGTTAAAATGGGTACTCGGTAGGATGCGAAAGCTAATGTGGTTTGATTAGCAAGTGGCGCTTGTAAAATGGCGACTGGCTGGAATGCTCCCCAGGGAGTGGAGAATGTGCATACCTTGTGTGCGGGTAAGCCTGAATCCGATGACCGGGGTAATAATATGTTCCGCGCCTAGAAACGTAGTATTAGGCGCATTATAAATGTGAGCTATTATTATTATTATTATTACAATTACATACTGTTAAGGAGGCTTAGATTTCCAACTTGTTTTGTTGTTGTTGTTGGGTTTTAGTAAGGCCGTCTGACGCTCGCACAGCACCGGCTTATGCCCGCCTTGTGATGAGAAAAAGGTAGGTGGACATATTCCTTCGAGCTTAATCGTAAGTCTGCAAAATGTATTATATTCTTATCTTTAGTTTATGACCAACCAATATGATCTATAGCATCCAGTCTATTATAAAAATGACTAAAGGTTCAGAGTCAAGCCCCTAACAGGTTTCTTTAAACCATTTTGCGGTTGTTAAATGCACCAACTTTTGTCATTCTTTTCTCATTTTTTCATGTAGTACTCGTCAGTGTTGCTACTGTACCTTTAATGACGAAAAGAAGTGGATAGTTTGCTGCAAATTTGACTCAGAAGAGAGAAAAACTGTTCCCTGAACTCTGTAAAAGAAATTAAAAAGTGGAATAACATGGCTCCAATGGCAGTACCAACAAACGGCATATTCAATGATCATCATCATGATAATGCTGAAATCCAAACTGAAGAAATCCTTAAAAATACGGTTAACGATTTTAATGAAAACAGCGAACAAGACAATCTCCCATATACAGACGACGTATCTGTTGAACATGCCGACGGTGATGGTACATCAATTCGAGATCTAGACAAAAGGGTGGGAGAACTTAACGGAGTAACAGCAGCAGTGCAGTAACTGCTGCAGATGACGATCTACTAACTCAAGACCTATAAAGCCTTCCTAGTGGAAGTAACTGCTGAATATGACAATCTACAAACTCAAGACGTAGGAAGTCCTTCCCTATATACAGTGAAAGTAACTGCTAAAGATGACGGTCTACTTACTCAAGACGTAGGAAGTCTTCCCTATATAGTAAAAGTAACTGCTGAAGAGGACAATCTACAAACTCAAGACGAAGGACGTCTTCCCTATACAGTAAAAGTAACTGCTGAAGATGAAGATCTACAAACTCAAGACGTAGGAAGTCTTCCCTATACATTAAAAGTAACTGCTGAAGATGAAGATCTACAAACTCAAGACGTAGGAAGTCTTCCCTATATAGTAAAAGTAACTGCTGAAGAGGACAATCTACAAACTCAAGACGAAGGACGTCTTCCCTATACAGTAAAAGTAACTGCTGAAGATGAAGATCTACAAACTCAAGACGTAGGAAGTCTTCCCTATACAGTAAAAGTAACTGCTGAAGATGAAGATCTACAAACTCAAGACGTAGGAAGTCTTCCCTATACAGTAAAAGTAACTGCTGAAGATGAAGATCTACAAACTCAAGACGTAGGAAGTCTTCCCTATACAGTAAAAATAACTGCTGAATATGAAGATCTACAAACTCAAGACGTAGGAAGTCTTCACTATACAGTAAAAATAACTGCTGAAGATGAAGATCTACAAACTCAAGACGTAGGAAGTCTTCCCTATACAGTAAAAATAACTGCTGAATATGAAGATCTACAAACTCAAGACGTAGGAAGTCTTCCCTATACAGTAAAAATAACTGCTGAAGATGAAGATCTACAAACTCAAGACGTAGGAAGTCTTCACTATACAGTAAAGGTAACTGCTGAAGATGACGATCAACAAACTCAAGACGTAGGAAGTCTTCCCTATACAGTAAAAGTAACTGCTGAAGATGAAGATCTACAAACTCAAGACGTAGGAAGTCTTCCCTATACAGTAAAAATAACTGCTGAATATGAAGATCTACAAACTCAAGACGTAGGAAGTCTTCCCTATACAGTAAAAGTAACTGCTGAAGATGAAGATCTACAAACTCAAGACGTAGGAAGTCTTCCCTATACAGTAAAAATAACTGCTGAATATGAAGATCTACAAACTCAAGACGTAGGAAGTCTTCCCTATACAGTAAAAATAACTGCTGAAGATGAAGATCTACAAACTCAAGACGTAGGAAGTCTTCACTATACCGTGTGTCTCAAAAAAAACGTAACACTTTTGAAATGGTTGCCAAATTGAGCATATATAATTTTATGAAAAAATGTCTATATGTATGGAAAGCTAAAGGACCAACCTTTCATATGATATGAAAAAATTAAAAAAAATCATGCTTCGATGGACAGTGTTCACTTAAGTTAGAGGTATGAAAATGGGCCTGCGCAGGATTTTTCCTTCCAATTTTGGACAGGTAAATTACTTGTAACTTACAAAATAAGGTCGATATGAGATATTCATGATCGATGGATCAAAAGGATATTTTGAATCATTAATGTGAAAGACTTTTATCTTTACCGGTACCCTTACTCAGTCGGTACTTTGAAAGCCTTGATATTCAATCAAGAAGAAAAGATAGCCATGTGGACTACTGAACTGATTACTTTTGTCAGATCTTTCATTTTAAGATGAACAAAGCAGTTTTAAATAAGAAAGAAATAAAAGAAACATGAAAATCTTTTAAAAAAAGATTTAACTTGTTTTTTGTCATGTCTGCCCTAATGTGTGTGTGTGTGTGTGTGCACGTGTGTGTATGTGTGTGTGTGTGTGTGTGGGGGGGGGGGTGGGCGGTGGTGTTTCGGGATTGATAAATAACACTGAAAAAGGAATGGTATTCGAGGTATTCAAAATATCCTTTTGATTCAAAATATCCTTTTGATCCATCGATCATGAATATCTCATATCGACCTTATTTTGTAAGTTACAAGTAATTTACCTGTCCAAAATTGGAAGGAAAAATCCTGCGCAGGCCCATTTTCATACCTCTAACTTAAGTGAACACTGTCCATCGAAGCATGATTTTTTTTTTAATTTTTTCATATCATATGAAAGGTTGGTCCTTTAGCTTTCCATACATATAGACATTTTTTCATAAAATTATATATGCTCAATTTGGCAACCATTTCAAAAGTGTTACGTTTTTTTTGAGACACACGGTACAGTAAAAGTAACTGCTGAAGATGACGATCAACAAACTCAAGACGTAGGAAGTCTTCCCTATACAGTAAAAGTAACTGCTGAAGATGAAGATCTACAAACTCAAGACGTAGGAAGTCTTCCCTATACAGTAAAAGTAACTGCTGAAGATGAAGATCTACAAACTCAAGACGTAGGAAGTCTTCCCTATACAGTAAAAGTAACTGCTGAAGATGAATATCTACAAACTCAAGACGTAGGAAGTCTTCCCTATACAGTAAAAATAACTGCTGAAGATGAAGATCTACAAACTCAAGACGTGGGAAGTCTTCACTATACAGTAAAAGTAACTGCTGAAAATGACGATCTTCAAAGTTAACTCAAGACGTGGGAAGTCTTCACTATACAGTAAAAGTAACTGCTGAAGATGAAGATCTACAAACTCAAGACGTGGGAAGTCTTCCCTATACAGTCAAAGTAACTGCTGAAAATGACGATCTTCAAAGTTAACTCAAGACGTAGGAAGTCTTCCCTATACATTAAAAGTAACTGCTGAAGATGAAGATCTACAAACTCAAGACATAGGAAGTCTTCCCTATACAGTAAAAATAACTGCTGAAGATGAAGATCTACAAACTCAAGACGTGGGAAGTCTTCCCTATACAGTCAAAGTAACTGCTGAAAATGACGATCTTCAAAGTTAACTCAAGACGAAGGAAGTCTTCCCTATACAGTAAAAGTAACTGCTGAAGATGAAGATCTACAAACTCAAGACATAGGAAGTCTTCCCTATACAGTGAAAGTAACTGCTGAAGATGAAGATCTACAAACTCAAGACATAGGAAGTCTTCCCTATACAGTGAAAGTAACTGCTGAAGATGAAGATCTACAAACTCAAGACGTAGGAAGTCTTCCCTATACATTAAAAGTAACTGCTGAAGATGAAGATCTACAAACTCAAGACGTAGGAAGTCTTCCCTATACAGTAAAAATAACTGCTGAAGATGAAGATCTACAAACTCAAGACGTAGGAAGTCTTCACTATACAGTAAAAGTAACTGCTGAAGATGAAGATCTACAAACTCAAGACGTAGGAAGTCTTCCCTATACAGTAAAAGTATTTGCTGAAGATGACGATCAACAAACTCAAGACGTAGGAAGTCTTCCCTATACAGTAAAAGTATTTGCTGAAGATGACGATCTACAAACTCAAGACGTAGGAAGTCTTCCCTATACAGTAAAAGTAACTGCTGAAGATGACGATCTACAAACTCAAGACATAGGAAGTCTTCCCTATACAGTGAAAGTAACTGCTGAAGATGAAGATCTACAAACTCAAGACGTAGGAAGTCTTCCCTATACATTAAAAGTAACTGCTGAAGATGAAGATCTACAAACTCAAGACGTAGGAAGTCTTCCCTATACAGTAAAAATAACTGCTGAAGATGAAGATCTACAAACTCAAGACGTAGGAAGTCTTCACTATACAGTAAAAGTAACTGCTGAAGATGAAGATCTACAAACTCAAGACGTAGGAAGTCTTCACTATACAGTAAAAGTAACTGCTGAATATGACGATCTACAAACTCAAGACGTATAGGAAGTCTTTCCTTTACAGTGGAAGTAACTGCTGAAGATGAAGATCTACAAACTCAAGACCTAGAAAGCCTCCCCTTTACAGTTGAAGTATCACAGGAATGATGGTCAAACAGAAACAGCAATTCCGGCAATTCTAAAATACACGGCAGAAGTAACTGATGCACTGCAAACTGCCGTCAGACGAAAGAGGATAGCGATTATTGTCAAGATATGACTTTGAATATATGTACAGTATGTATCATGTAATAAGAAAATGTATTGATGCAATGTAAAGGAAATAATATTATATTGTATCAATGTTGTCGTGTACATTTATGTATGTTTTTTGTTTGTAGGACTGTCTTAACTTAGAACATTAAAAAACAATGATAATTTTCATGGGAAGGAAGAAGAAAACTTCCGGTAAAAGTTTTCAAAGTAAATAATGAGTTTGACACATGTCAAACGTTACAGTAGTCACGAGTCAGAAATGTTGGAATTATCCATGAAAAGGAAGCCTTATGCCAATAAAAGGTGAAGGGAAAGGATGAATGTGAAAAAGTAAACATCAACTGGTCAGACATTTTCGAGAAGAAACACAGTTTTGTTACCTGGTCCTTCCGGAAGTTCAAGTTTAAACCAATCAGGTGCAAGTTGCACAATGAGTAACAAGGCATAACCCAATCAAATTTAGTGGGGCATAGACTAAAAAACCATTCTAAGTATATAAGTCACCCAAAATCTAGACCATTAGGTATATAGGAGTAAATCGTTATTCAGAATACTAAATTCAGCTATTGGTGAATACAACATATAGGGGTGGCGGAGCATCTTTTAAAGTAGGGAGAGTAACCAACAAAAAAAGGGTACTCTCTGAAAAAATTGGTTACATATCACTGTCTGTTGTTAGCTCACTAATGATCATGGGACTTTTATTTTCTACTGATCTATTCCTAGTATATGTTTTATCAATATTTATGTCATCTTCGATTTGAATTACCATATTAAATATCTTTGTTTTGTATTACTTATTATCATATATATTATCACTGTTTTGTCTGAGTCATTGCGATGACATTCATTTCGTCAAATCTCATATCTTAGTAAATTGTTAGCAATGAACATTTACTCGTAAACAGAGAGGGAGGGGGCGGGGGCAGAGGGTGAGAGACAACAAGAGAGTGAGAGATAGACAGGCAGAGAGACGGAAAGTGAGATAGAGAGAGAGAGAGAGAGAGAGAAAGAGAAGGGGTGGCTAAATACTCTTTTTTTGCCGAAGGGAAAAGGGAAAAGGGAACTCATGTGCTAAATCACTGTTCGTGCCCGCTGTCATGCTCCCGTACCCATGCTACTGAAAATTAGAGAACAATGTTTAAAAAGTGGGTGAAATATGTAATGTCATGCATATATTAAATCTCATAAAGATCAGCTTACATTGGAGACCAGATCAACAACGGTCATGGACTAATAATAAAAGGGAGAAATAGTTTCCTAAATTGTAAAAAAATTCTCTACGCGTGTCTGCATTTATCACTTATTTCATAGTATATAATATATCCTGCGTCAAAAATGTATTGGTCTTTGATTGGTTTAGAGCTCTTCATGTGACCAGAAACACAGCCATTGTAAGGTAGCTCTGAAAAGGTACTATTTGGGAGTAGGAGTACTATTTGAAAGTAATATTTCGGAGGAGAAGTACTATTTGGAAGTAGAAGTACTATTTGAGAGTAAAAAGTACTGTTTGGGAGAAGAAGTACTATTTGGGAGTTGAACATTCAGCGAGCGTACGGGATTTCAAATTCCCCCAGCCCAGCGGCCAACTCCAAAGGTGTCACGGGGATCACGCCCTACAAGCTACGCAGAGCCGCAGTCTGCGCTGCAGTTGAACTTGTATAGTGAGTTGTAGTGCATGATAATACATTTTTGATGTAGGACATAAAACAAATATACCCTGCCTTCTTTTCGAGGTTTCGTTTAAAACTACGGGCCTCGGTGACTCCACTAGTACTACTGGAGTCCCCTTCTTGCCTAGAATTATTAACCAGAACCTCTCAAGACAATGTATATTTGTATATTATCTATTAAAAAGCATGAATATAGCATGCTTTTTGCTTTACCGTCACATTGTACCTAAAATTTAATTATATTTAACACTAAATAGCAATCAGCACTCATTTTCAAGAAGAGTCTTTCGAAAGTGTCATTTAGAAAAAAAGAAGAAGCTAATTCGGATAGGAGTCAGTAATGTACATACAAATTGCATAGAATGTTTTGAAGTATTAACAACAAATTATTTAAGATTGATTTCATGAACTATATAAATCATAATGAAAAACAATATTATTATACACCTATAGATAGAAAAGAGGATAAACATAATCATGTACGGTTAACAACTAAATTATTCATACCGTTACCAAGTTTTATCATTTCTAAGTATGTGAAGATTTTTTTTTGTCCCGATTTATGTTTTTATTTTATAATATGACATATAAAAGCTTACTATGATATTAACAAAAGGCCTTAATTTAACCAGTCCATCTTTCATTCTTGAGTTCCAAAATACACAAAAACATAACATTTACAAGTGGTATGAATAATTCTGTTGTTAACTGTATTTACATTATTGTTTATTACTGTCAACTTTTTCTTTATTCAGTTTTTAGTTTTTCAAATCATAAATGTGAATTTTTCAGAGAATTCTAAAGTACTAAAGTTTTTGAACTATTTTGTTCTTCTTTCTAACAGAGTCAAGCCCCGGACTAATAAGTTTCTTTAAAACTTAAATTAAAAGTGGAATAATATGGCTCCAATGGCAGTACCAACAAACGGCATATGTGATGATGATCATCATGGCAATGCTGGGATTCAAACTAAAGAAATCCTTCAATATACGGTACAAGTTTCCACTGAAAATGGCGAAGAAGAAAATCTCCAATACACAAAAGAAGTTGAACATGCCGACGATGATGATAAATCCACTCGAGATTCAGGGGTAGAAGTATTTAATAAAACTAGCGACGGACCTAGAGCAGAACTGGAAAGTTTCCAATATACAGTAGAAGTCTCCAGTGGAGATGAGGATCTTCCATGGACAGTTGAGGTAACTGCTGGAGATGACGATCTACTAACTCAAGACCTAGAAAGTCCTCCCTATACAGTGGAAGTAACTGCTGAAGATGACGATCTACTAACTCAAGACCTAGAAAGCCTCCCCTTTACAGTGGAAGTATCACAGGAATGATAGAAGTAGGTGATGCAGATAACACACTGTAAACTGCCGTCAGACGAGAGAGGGTGGTGATTATTGTCAAGAGATGACTTTGAATATATGTACAGTATGTATCATGTAATAAGATAATCTATTGATGCAATGTAAAGGAAATATTATTAGTTTGTAACCATTTTGTCGTTTACATTTATATATGTTCTTCGTTTTTAGGACTGTCTTTTCATGGAAAGGAAGAAAACTTCCGGTAAAAGTTTTCAAAGTTGATAATGATAATGAGTTTGACACATGTCAAACGTTACAGTAGTCACGAGTCAGAAATGTTGGAATTATCCATGAAAAGGAAGCCTTATGCCAATAAAACTAAAAGGTGAAGGGAGAGGATGAATGAGAAAAAAAGTAAACATCCACTGGTCAGACATTTTCGTGAAGAAACACAGTTTTGTTACCTGGTCCTTCCGGAAGTTAAAGTTTAAACCAATCAGGTGCAAGTTGCACAATGAGTAACAAGGTATAAACCAATAACATTTGGTGGGGCGTTGACTTAAGAACCATTTCTAAGTATATAAGTCACCCAAAATCTAGACCATTAGTTATATAGGAGTAAATCGTTACAAATCCAGAGTTGTTTTTGTTGATGTATGTGTATAAATCATAACATTTTGTTCGGCTTGTCCTCTGCCATCTCTTCCCCTCTCTCTCTCTCTCTCTCTCTCTCTTCCTCTCTCTCTCTCTCTCTCTCTCTCCTCAGTTATCTCCTTCTGTACCTTTATCTCCACTTCATTATCTATTTGAAATCACATTTGTAGGTTTACTGGTGCGGTGTATGCTTTGTGGGGGTATATTTTTACTATATTTCTTTTATACATTATTATGTTCATGATATTTTTGTTAATATCCCTTTGTATATATATATATTGTATTATTATAATTGTAAACTGACCCTTCAACCAATCTGTGCTGCTTGTCAGTTCCTATACCAATGAAGAATTAAATTAATAAAATAAATAATCATTAAAGTTCTATAAAAATAGAAATTCTCACTGAGACTCTTCCAAGATGTACAAGAACGCGAGGAAGAAGGAACGAAAATAATTTTTAACTGTTGTCGGCCCCATGCAAACCATTACTGACACACTGAAGTTCTTCATTTCACACCTACATGTATGAGAGATTAAGTCCATGTATTTTTGTTGATGTGGTATGAATCCTCCTTGGCATTAATTCATAGAAATGATTAACGGTTTTTCCAGTTCATCATGAGTCATGAGAAATATCGGGGGAATCATTCAGAAGCCAAACTTCTCATTTACAGAATGATAATGATGAGGAGAAAAAATTGTCATGGTATGAACATACTAATTTATACGAATTTAGACTTTGATCGTGCATGCTAAAGTTACAGTCACTTGTTTTTGTTTTACTTGGTGCCATTTGCTTGTCTTATCGTATTTCTTTTAATTTCATTAAATGTTTAGTTGCTATTAATTTTGATACAATTAGTCAATGTTATTTAGCTACAATCTGTTAACTACATATTGCAATAAGAAATTATAAGAGAAATCGTATCTCAAGTTCTCAAACAATCTTAAACAGCTGAGCATTTCAAAAGAAAGTTTATGTTTAAAGCTATGTAAATAATATGATGCAATGCTTTTTTAGGAATATCTGTCTACCTTTGTTTTATCCATTTGTATCTTGTAAGGACATGTACACATCTACCAGCAAAAATAATGCTCTGAAGAGCAGGTTGGATATCAGGGAAATGAGCTTGGGCTCATGAATCTCTAATAACAGTGTGTCTTCCTGTGTCCAACATCTTACAACATCAACACCAGTATAACCACATCCAACTCAAGGTTATTTAAAAAGTACCCTTTGCCCACCCACAACAATTATTATAGTACATAAGCTTGTGATGGATTGAGGAAACTGAAGACAAATTCAAAAGACAAAAACAGGAAGGCGATAAAATTGTATTGTTTATTTCAGCATTCTATTAAAGTAACTAACAGAAAATATCCAAACCCTACCTAGGGGGAGGTTCAAGCTCAATATCACTGATAGTGCAGTTTGTGTGAGAAATACAAGATTTTTGAAAATAATAGATAACAAAAACGATAGTATACTACATGATCGTATAGATCTGTAATTTAGTTTTTCTTTTCTAACTGAATAAATGCAGACATAATCATTTGATAATGCAGTTATATGTAATCTCTCATTTTTGTCTTCTAAACAATCACATCCTTTGTCGTATGATTATGTGTTCGGGATGTGACTTTCCTCATAATGTTATACAACAAATAGGAATGAAAATGCATTTGTTTTATGTCTTATTTATTTATTATTTATTTATTCATGTTTTATTTATTACAATTGGTAAAACAGTGGAGGGTAGTCCGATTCAGTTAAAAGAAACTGCTTTCCAACGGAGCCCTCGAGCCCTCTTAATTGAATGCTTGTCAAATCATGACTTCATTGAACCTAATGAACTATGTATTCATCAGTAACTCTTCCTCTTGATAATACATGTAGAACCCTTACTCTATTACATTTCTAACTCCTACACCTCTACGCCATAGCTTGTCCCACATAATTGTCATTAGTAGTCTAGTAGAGAGCATTTATTACTTTCTCTTATTTCCTATTTTAGGTGTATTGCATAATCTCGCTTTAAAAATGAACTATATGCTATAATGCATGTATCAATATACATTTCCTTGACATAACCATAGACATTTGCAGATTGTATAGTCTTGTTTGGGAGGGGGGGGTGCAAATTATGTAATTTATGTGCTATATTATAACCCTGTGGGGGATAATTTCTCGAATTGAATGTAGTTTGCACTTTATTTACATTAATTACAGTACCACCATTATGAAAGACATTTAGTTTATTTATATTAGTCTATTTTTGCATCAAAAATTCATTTGGAACTTTTCTTTTCTACTGATCTATTCATAGGATGTGTTTTATTCATATTTATGTCATGTTCGATTTGATTAAATATCTTTGTTTTGTACTACCTATTATCGTATATCATCACTAAAGTCATTGCGATCACATTCATTTTGTCAAATCTCATATCTTAATAAATTGTAAGCAATGAACTCGTAATCAGAGAAAGAGAGGGGCAGATGGTGAGAGACAACAAGAGAGTGAGAAATATACACACAGAGAGAGAGAGAGAGAGAGAGAGAGAGAGAAAGAGGGGAGACTTCTAAATGCTCTTTTCTTCAGTGAAGGGAAAGAGGGAAAATCAAGAGCTAAATCACTGTTATGATTAATTTGGTGTAAATTGTAACAAGTTTGAAACTATTATTTTCCTTTACAGCAGAATAAGTTTTCTTCATAATACACTATTACCATGAATATCAAAATAATATGTCCCCTTATTATTATTATTATCCCCTAATTATAGCAAATAAGCTCGTGATGGATTGAGGAAACTGAGGACAAATTCAAAAGACAACAACAGGAAGGCGAGAAAATTGTATTGTTTATTTCAGCATTCTATTAAAGTAACTAACAGAAAATATCCAAACCCTACCTAGGGGGAGGTTCAAGCTCAATATCACTGATAGTGCAGTTTGTGTGAGAAATACAAGATTTTTGAAAATAATAGATAACAAAAACGATAGTATACTACATGATCGTATAGATCTGTAATTTAGTTTTTCTTTTCTAACTGAATAAATGCACACATAATCATTTGATAATGCAGTTATATGTAATCTCTCATTTTTGTCTTCTAAACAATCACATCCTTTGTCGTATGATTATGTGTTCGGGATGTGACTTTCCTCATAATGTTATACAACAAATAGGAATGAAAATGCATTTGTTTTATGTCTTATTTATTTATTATTTATTTATTCATGTTTTATTTATTACAATTGGTAAAACAGTGGAGGGTAGTCCGATTCAGTTAAAAGAAACTGCTTTCCAACGGAGCCCTCGAGCCCTCTTAATTGAATGCTTGTCAAATCATGACTTCATTGAACCTAATGAACTATGTATTCATCAGTAACTCTTCCTCTTGATAATACATGTAGAACCCTTACTCTATTACATTTCTAACTCCTACACCTCTACGCCATAGCTTGTCCCACATAATTGTCATTAGTAGTCTAGTAGAGAGCATTTATTACTTTCTCTTATTTCCTATTTTAGGTGTATTGCATAATCTCGCTTTAAAAATGAACTATATGCTATAATGCATGTATCAATATACATTTCCTTGACATAACCATAGACATTTGCAGATTGTATAGTCTTGTTTGGGAGGGGGGGGTGCAAATTATGTAATTTATGTGCTATATTATAACCCTGTGGGGGATAATTTCTCGAATTGAATGTAGTTTGCACTTTATTTACATTAATTACAGTACCACCATTATGAAAGACATTTAGTTTATTTATATTAGTCTATTTTTGCATCAAAAATTCATTTGGAACTTTTCTTTTCTACTGATCTATTCATAGGATGTGTTTTATTCATATTTATGTCATGTTCGATTTGATTAAATATCTTTGTTTTGTACTACCTATTATCGTATATCATCACTAAAGTCATTGCGATCACATTCATTTTGTCAAATCTCATATCTTAATAAATTGTAAGCAATGAACTCGTAATCAGAGAAAGAGAGGGGCAGATGGTGAGAGACAACAAGAGAGTGAGAAATATACACACAGAGAGAGAGAGAGAGAGAGAGAGAGAGAGAAAGAGGGGAGACTTCTAAATGCTCTTTTCTTCAGTGAAGGGAAAGAGGGAAAATCAAGAGCTAAATCACTGTTATGATTAATTTGGTGTAAATTGTAACAAGTTTGAAACTATTATTTTCCTTTACAGCAGAATAAGTTTTCTTCATAATACACTATTACCATGAATATCAAAATAATATGTCCCCTTATTATTATTATTATCCCCTAATTATAGCAAATAAGCTCGTGATGGATTGAGGAAACTGAGGACAAATTCAAAAGACAACAACAGGAAGGCGAGAAAATTGTATTGTTTATTTCAGCATTCTATTAAAGTAACTAACAGAAAATATCCAAACCCTACCTAGGGGGAGGTTCAAGCTCAATATCACTGATAGTGCAGTTTGTGTGAGAAATACAAGATTTTTGAAAATAATAGATAACAAAAACGATAGTATACTACATGATCGTATAGATCTGTAATTTAGTTTTTCTTTTCTAACTGAATAAATGCACACATAATCATTTGATAATGCAGTTATATGTAATCTCTCATTTTTGTCTTCTAAACAATCACATCCTTTGTCGTATAATATGTGTTCGGGATGTGACTTTCCTCATATAATGCCATACAACAAATAGGAATGAAAATGTATTTTTTTATGTCTTTAGTAGTCTATTAGTAGTCAATTCATCTTGACTCTGAATTGAGTCAATTCTCAGCTGATGCCACACACAATCCGAGTCAAATTGATTCGGAATCCGTGTCACTTTAACTAGGAATAGAGTTGACTCCCAGCTGACGCCATTTAGAGTGAAATTTGACTCCGTGGAAATAAGAGTGTAGTAGAGAGTGTTTATTACTTCCTCTTATTTCCTATTTTAGGTGTATTAGATAATCTCGCTTTAAAAATGAACTATATGCTATAATGCATGTATCAATATACATTTCCTTGACATAACCATAGACATTTGCAGATTGTATAGTCTTGTTTAGGAGGGGGGGGGGGGTCAAACTATGTAATTTATGTGCTATATTATAGCCCTGCATATGGAAACGTTGTATCATCCGCTCAATCTGACTTGCGTGCATAGAACAAATAAGCATTTTTCCATGAAAAAGTGAATTTTTATCAAATGTGCGTTTCTTTCCAGCATTGGGGCGCCCGGAAGTCACTCGGGTAACATTCCATAAAGTATGATATAAAAAGACCATTTGCAAATTTTCTGTACTTTTGTCGGAAAAAATGTATTTATCCAGCACAATGTCGTCTTTTTTTGCGTTGGAGAAGAGCAAATAGCGAGTTTCAATCACACATTGGCCGCTCTCGCAAGCTCTCACTCGTTTCACCGTGGTCAAGCGACTTTGGGGCAAGCGGTTAATGAAAATACTAATCGTAAGCTTTCTTTTGGTATTAAACTTGTTTTGATTGATTGTATAATTTTGTCGGAAAAAAGGAAACAAAAAGGCTTGACCAATAACTTATCAGCGTCTGAATTGACCTTTTGACCTTGAATTCCCTGATGCAAGCGCACATAAACAGGTTCTAATGACGTCATTTTTGCTAAATCGGTGTCTTTTATCGTAAAATGCTACACTTTCACAATGTTTATACATCTTTTTTTAATTATTAGTAAGATATAATATATTTTGTCGGAGATCACTGAAGTTTTGGGTTTTATTTAATGATTAATTTTAAAATAAGAGCCATTTTACTGTTTTAATATACTGGATCGTACCATTAAAGTCGCAGGGTAGAAAGATGCATTTTCCAACCGCGCCAAATTTAATTTACGTTCCGACATTCTGTTAAATGGGTTCGTGTTGTTAAGAATCCACTGCTTTCTGCTGCACCAAACGTCCACATGCGGAGTCTTTTATCAACTAAATCATCAAATGTATGGATGCTTCTTTCCGAGGTGTTTGTGTTGTTAAAGCATTTCATTCACCTGCTATATCATTCTTTGTAATCCAATTGCCAGAACGCAAATTTATTACATTTCGGTTTTATAGTTTCATGCGGAGTTGTTTATCAACTATAATGTATTCAAATGTACGAATGCTTCCTTTCCAGGTGTTTGGGGGTGTTTATGTATTTCATTCACCTGTTATTATTCTTTTTACGCCAATTGTTAGAATACAAAATGCATTTTGATTTTCTAGTTTCATTCAATAAGTAAGTCAATAAAAGAGTATGTTCTGCACAATAAAAACAATGTGTGTCCCTATAGTACAATGTGTGTAAAGTGTCCCCTCCTTTCGTAATAGTTAATTTACCCATTCACATAATAGAACTGCCTGCCCGATGAACAGTGGCCCGTGACCACTAAGCACTCAACACCGTGTGGGAGTCAGTTTTTTGTTAACTTCTTTTATGAGACAAATCAAAGCAAACGTTTCCATATGGGGGGATAATTTCTCGAATTGAATGTATAGTTTGCACTTTATTTACATTAATTACAGTACCGCCAATTTGAAAGACATTTAGTTTATTTATATTAGTCTATTTTTGCATCAAAAAAATCATTTGGAACTTTTCTTTTCTACTGATCTATTCATAGGATGTGTGTTATTAATATTTATGTGATGTTCGGTTTGATTAAATATCCTTGTTTTGTACTACCTATTATCGTATATCATCACTGTTTCATGTAAGTCATTGGGATCACATTTATTTTGTCAAATCTCATATCTTCATAAATTGTAAGCAATGAACTCGTAATCAGAGAAAGAGAGGGGCAGATGGTGAGATACAACAAGAGAGTGAGAGATAGACAGAGAGAGAGAGAGAGAGAAAGAGAAAGAGGGGGGGGATTTCTAAATGCTCTTTTCTTCAGTGAAGGGAAAGAGGGAAAATCAAGAGCTAAATCACTGTTATTATTAATTTGGTGTTAATTGTAACAAATTTGAAACTATTATTTTCCTTTACAACATAATACGATTTCTTCTTAGTACACTATGTACCATGAATATCAAACATGTCCCTTTAGTAATTAGAAAGAAGAAAGAGAAAAGGAAATTGAAGTGAATGCGGTTAAAGTGATAGGAATGAGTTTCAGTTTTGGCATAAAGTCAAGATCAGAAATGACATTTGCGGGCCACGCCATTCAAGGAACACTTGGGGGGGGGGGGTGCACCTGTTTTAACTCGGTGGATGAAATGCAAGGAAACAAGGTGCATCACTAGGGGGGTGGAGGTTGTGGGAAGGGTCCCTTCATCTTATTTTCATGTCCCATTAAATCCCTCTCTTTTGTCGTCCAATATTTTCTTCAAAAAAGGTGGGGATACGTGTCCTCTTTCATGCCCCGTACCCATGCTTCTGAAAATGAGAGAATAATCTTGTGGGAAATATGCAATGTCATGCATATTCAATCTCATAATGATCGGCTTACATGTACATGGGAGACCAGATCAACAACGGTCATGGACTCATAATAAAAAAGGAGGAAATAGTTTCCTAAATTGTAAGAAAAGAAAATGCTCTATGCATGTCTGCATTTATCACTTATTTCATTGTTGTGCCTATAGTCACTGTCATAACGTTTTCTCCTTTAATACATACAAGTAATACACGTTTTATGTAAAGCACAAACTAGTGCAAATAGCGCAATATTCTATTGTCTTTCGAGGCAGACAGATGCCAGAAAGAGAGAGAGAGAGAGATAGAGAGAGAGAGAGAGAGAGAGAGAGATGTATAGCACTGAGTATGATATACACCCTTGGTATTGTATCCTGCATCAAAACTTTATTGGTTTTCAATCGGTTGAGAGCTCTTCACGTGACCAGAAATATTTCAGCCACTCTAAGGTTGCACTGAAAAATTACAATTTTGGAGAACTATTTGTGAGAAGAAGTACTTTTTAGGGGAGGGGTTTCGTTCAGCCTGTAATCTGCTGTTGAAATTCACTCGCACTTCAAGTTCAGCGCGCCCTCTGAATTCTACAGTGTCTACATCGTCAGCATCCTCTTTTCGTCTTTATGCTGTTCCTGTTTGCACCTGTATTCTGCACTGCACGAGATCAGCATCATCACACCCTTGGCATTACGTCCTGTTTGGAGGACACTGCGAAGTTTGGAAATTCAGCGAGTGTACAGGATTTCAAATGACTCCATCGCCCGACTACGCCGTGCAATCTACACATAGCCGCAGTTTAATTAACTGCACTGCGTTAATGTAGGATTTGTAAAGTGAGTTGTTCTGCTTGATTATTTGATGTAGATTATAAAACAGATATACACTGCTTTCTTTTCGAGGTACTGGTTACAACTATGGGCCTCGGTATTGGAGTCACCTCTTGCCTATAGTTTTAGCCAGAAAACCTCAAGACAGTGTATATTAATTGTATATTATCTAAAGGAAGGAATTTAGCATGCTTTGTTGGGTTTAATTCCACATTATACCCAATATCAAATTATATTTAACATTAAATAGCAACCAAAACTCATTTTCAATAATAGTCTTTCGGAAGTGTGATTTAGAAAAAAGAAGAAGCTTATTCGGATAGGAGTAAGTAATGTACATACAAATTGCATAGCATGTTTCATGTATTTTTTTGTTGACTGAACATAATTGACACATATAAATAGTTTAGATCGATTTTATGAATTATATAAATCATAATGCCAATCGATCATTATAAAAATATAGATAGATAGAGAATACAAATATGTATTTACATTATCGTTTATTATTGTCAATTTCTTCTTTATTATCTAGCTTTTAGTTTTTCAAATATACTATGAATATGAATATTCCAGAGAATTCCGAATTACTAATTTGTTTTATTTCAAATTACAGCGTTTAAAACTTGAAACATATTGCATTTCTTGTATCTTTTTCTTACTAATGATTAATTTTTACTTGAACTATTTTCTCTTCTTTCTAACAGAGTCAAGCCCCGGCCTAAAAGGTTTCTTAAAACCATTGTACGCTTGTTAAATGCGCCAACTTTTGCTATTCTCATCTCATCTTTTTACGTATACAATTGCTACACCTTTGATGACGAAAAGAAGTGGATACATTTCTGCAAACTTTACTCAAGAGAGACAAAAACTGTTTCCTGAACTCTGTAAAATAAGTTTAAAAGTGGAATAATATGGCTCCAATGGCAGTACCAACAAACGGCATATGTGATGATGATCATCATGGCAATGCTGGGATCCAAACTGAAGAAATCCTTCAATGTACGGTACAAGTTTCTACTGAAAATGGCGAACAAGAAAATCTCCCATATGCAGAAGAAATATCGGTTGAACATGCACATGGTGATGATACATCAATTCGAGACGCGGACAGTTTCCAATATACAGTAGAAGTCTCTAATGGAGATGATGAGCTCCCATGGACAGGTGAGGTAACTGCTGAAGAAGACGATCTACTAACTCAAGATCCAAGAAGTCTTCCCTACACAGCTGAAGTAACTGCTGAAGAAGATCTACAAAATCAAGACCTAGGAAGTCTTCCCTATACAGTGGAAGTAACTGCTGAAGATGAAGATCTACACAATCAAGACCTAGGAAGCCTTCCCTATACAGTGGAAGTAACTACCGAAGATGACGATCTACTAACTCAAGTCATAGGAAGTCTTCCCTATACAGTAAAAGTAACTGCTGAAGATGAAGATCTACAAAATCAAGACCTAGGAAATCTTCCCTATACAGTGGAAGTAACTACCGAAGATGGCGATCTACTAACTCAAGTCTTCCCTATACAGTGGAAGTAACTGCTGAAGATGGCGATCTACTAACTCAAGTCTTCCCTATACAGTGGAAGTAACTGCTGAAGATGGCGATCTTCAAACTCAAGACATACGAAGTCTTCCCTATACAGTGGAGGTAACTACCGAAGATGACGATCTACTAACTCAAGTCTTCCCTATACAGTGGAAGTAACTACCGAAGATGACGATCTACTAACTCAAGTCTTCCCTATACAGTGGAAGTAACTACCGAAGATGACGATCTACTAACTCAAGTCTTCCCTATACAGTGGAAGTAACTACCGAAGATGACGATCTACTAACTCAAGTCTTCCCTATACAGTGGAAGTAACTGCTGAAGATGGCGATCTTCAAACTCAAGACATACGAAGTCTTCCCTATACAGTGGAGGTAACTGCTGAAGATGACTATTAACTCAAGACCTAGAAAGTCTTCCCTATACAGTGGAAGTTACTGCTGCAGATGAAGATCTACTAACTCGAGACCTAGAAAGTCTTCCCTATACAGTTGAAGTAACTGCTGAAGATGACGATCTACTAACTCAGGACCTAGAAAGTCTTCCCTATACAGTGGAAGTAATTCCTGAAGATGACGATCTACTTACTCAAGACCCAGGAAGTCTTCCCTATACAGTGGAAGTATCACAGGAATGATGGTCAAACAGAAACAGCAATTCCAGAAATTCTAAAATACACGGTAGAAGTAGGTAATGCAGATAACACACTGCAAACTTCTGTCAGACGAAAGAGGATAGTGATTATTGTCAAGAGATGACTTTGAATATTTGTACAGTATGTATCAAGTAATAAGAAAATTTATTGATGCAATGTAAAGGAAATATTATTATATGGTATCAATTTTGTCGGGTACATTTATGTATGTTCTTCGTTTGTAGGACTGTCTTAAGTTAGAACATTAAAAAACAATGATCAATTTCATGGAAAGGAAGAAAACTTCCGGTAAAGGTTGATAATGAGTTTGACACATGTCAAACGTTACAGTAGTCACGAGTCAAACATGTTGAAATTTTTCATGAAAAGGGTGCCTTATGTCAATAAAAGGATGAAAGGGAAAAAAGTAAACATCCACTGGTCAGACATGGGAAGAAACACACTTTTTTTTACCTGGTCCTTCCGGAAGTTAGAGTTTAAACCAATCAGGTGAATTCAATGTTTATTTCTCTATTTACATGGTCCAAGATACTGCTTAAGGCTCATACTTTGTTGTTGGGTTTGATGGTCTGAATATATATGTTTTAAGATTTGTGAGGTCACGGTGTAAAAGATCACATCCTATAAAGAGAAAGAACAATCTTGATGGGGTTTAAATCACAATCTAATCATGAAAGATTGAAAATATCTTAAAGAAGAAACATAATTATATCAACTTTAACTTTCCTAACCACCTGTTTACAATAGACCATACAATACCTGATACCAACATAGGCGCTGCTTTGTCAGACGTGATGTTGCATCACCAGGAAAAGAAAGGTAATGTGGAGGTATAGTACGAAACAATGCAATTATTTTGTGAGCATGTGCTGAGCTGGGGGAGTTACATATCACTGTCTCTTGTTAGCTCACTAATGATTGACAGATGATGTCTTATTATGGAAACATGTTGTACTTTTTGTTGATGTATTTGTATAAGTATTAACATCTGGGAATCATGACATTTTGTTCTGCTTGTCCTCTGCCATCTCTTCCCCTCTCTCTCTGTCTCATCCTGTCTGTCTGTCTGTCTCTTCCTTCCTCTCTCTCTCTCTCTCTCTCTCTCTCTCTCTGTCTCTGTCTCTCCCTGTGAAATCACATAGATAATGAAGTGGAGATAAAGGTACAGAAGGAGATAACTGAGGAGAGAGAGGGAGAGAGACAGAAAGAGACAGACAGACAGACAGAAGGAATGAAAATAATTTTTAACTGTTGTCGGCCCCATGCAAACCATTACTGACACACTGAAGTTCTTTATTTCTCACCTACATGTATGAGAGATTAAGTCCATGTATTTTTGTTCATGTGGTATGAATCCTCCTTGCATTAATTCATAGAAATGATTAACGGTTTTTCTATTTCATCTTGAGAAATGTAAATTATTTGTGTTAGCCAATATCGGGGGAATCATTCAGAAGCCAAACTTCTCATTTACAGAATGATAATGATGAGAAGAAAAAAAATTGTCATGATAAGCACATATCATTTTATACGAATTTAGACTTTGATCGTGCATGCTGAAGTTACAGTCAATTGTTTTTGTTTTACTTAGTGCCAATTGCTTGTCTTATCGTATTTCTTTTAATTTTATTAAATGTTAAATTGCTATTAATTTTGATACGATTAGTCAATGTTATTTAGCTACAATCTGTTAACTACATTATTGCATTAAGAAATTATAAGAGAAATCGTATCTCAAGTTCTCAAACAATCTTTAACAGCTGAGCATTTCAAAAGAATGATTATGTTTAAAGCTGTGTAAATAATATGATGCAATGCTTTTTAGGAAGATCTGTCTATCTCTGTTTCATCCATTTGCATCTTGTAGGGACAAGTACACATCTACCATAGTTCTGGTGCAACAAATAATGCTCTGAAGAAATTGGATATCAGGGAAATGAGCTTGGGCTCATAAATCTCTAATAACAGTGTGTCTTCCAAAGTATAACATCTTACAACACCAACACCTGTATAACCACATCCAACTCAAGGTTATTCAAACAGTACTCCTTGCCTCCCCACCAACAATAATTATAGCAAATTCATTCATTTTGTCAAATCTCATATCTTCATAAATTGTAAGCAATGAACTCGTAATCAGAGAAAGAGAGGGGCAGATGGTGAGATACAACAAGAGAGTGAGAGATAGACAGAGAGAGAGAGAGAGAGAGAGAGAGAGAGAAAGAGGGGGGGGGGTTCTAAATGCTCTTTTCTTCAGTGAAGGGAAAGAGGGAAAATCAAGAGCTAAATCACTGTTATGATTAATTTAGTGTAAATTGTAACAAGTTTGACACTATTATTTTCCTTTACAGCAGAATAAGTTTTCTTCATAATACACTATGTACCATGAAAATCAAACATGTCCCCTTATTATTATTATTATCCCCTAATTATAGCAAATAAGCTCGTGTGGATTGAGGAAACTGAGGACAAATTGAAAAGACAAAAGCAGGAAGGCGATAAACTCGGTTTATTTCAGCATTCTATTAAAGTAACTAACAGAAAATATCCAAATCCTACCTAGGGGGAGGTTCAAGCTCGATATCACTGATAGTGCAGTTTGTGTGAGAAAAACAAGATTTTGGAAAATAATAGATAACAAAGACGACAGTATACTACATGATCGTATAGATCTGTAATTTAGTTTTACTTTTCTAACTGAATAAATGCAGGCATAATCATTTGATAATGCAATTATATGTAATGTCTCATATTTTGTCTAAACAATCACATCCTTTGTCTTGTAATATGTGTTCGGGATGTGACTTTCCTCATAACGTCATACAATAAATAGGAATGAAAATATATTTTTATGTCTTTATTGAATGCTTGTCAAATCATGACTTCATTGAACCTAATGAACTATGTATTCATAATTAACTCTCCCTCTTGATAATATATGTAGAACCCTTACTCTAACATTTCTAACCCCTTCACCTCTACGCCACAGCTTGTCCCACATATTGTCATTAGTAACTCTTCCTCTTGATAATACATGTAGAACCCTTACTCTAACATTTCTAACCCCTTCACCTCTACGCCACAGCTTGTCCCACATATTGTCATTAGTAACTCTCCCTCTTGATAATATATGTAGAACCCTTACTCTAACATTTCTAACCCCTTCACCTCTACGCCACAGCTTGTCCCACATATTGTCATTAGTAGTCTAGTAGAGAGTGTTTATTACTTCCTCTTATTTCCTATTTTAGGTGTATTAGATAATCTCGCTTTAAAAATGAACTATATGCTATAATGCATGTAACAATATACATTTCCTTGACATAACCATAGACATTTGCAGATTGTATAGTCTTGTTTAGGCGGGGGGGGGGGGGGTCAAACTATGTAATTTATGTGCTATTTTATAGTCCTGTGCGGGATAATTTCTCGAATTGAATGTAGTTTGCACTTTATTTACATTAATTACAGTACCACCAATTTGAAAGACATTTAGTTTATTTATATTAGTCTATTTTTGCATCAAAAAAATCATTTGGAACTTTTCTTTTCTACTGATCTATTCATAGGATGTGTGTTATTAATATTTATGTGATGTTCGGTTTGATTAAATATCTTTGTTTTGTACTACCTATTATCGTATATCATCACTGTTTCATGTAAGTCATTGGGATCACATTTATTTTGTCAAATCTCATATCTTCATAAATTGTAAGCAATGAACTCGTAATCAGAGAAAGAGAGGGGCAGATGGTGAGATACAACAAGAGAGTGAGAGATAGACAGAGAGAGAGAGAGAGAGAGAGAGAAAGAGGGGGGGGGATTTCTAAATGCTCTTTTCTTCAGTGAAGGGAAAGAGGGAAAATCAAGAGCTAAATCACTGTTATTATTAATTTGGTGTTAATTGTAACAAATTTGAAACTATTATTTTCATTTACAAAAGAATACGATTTCTTCTTAATACACTATGTACCATGAATATCAAACATGTCCCTTTAGTAATTAGAAAGAAGAAAGAGAAAAAGAAATTGAAGTGAATGCGGTTAAAGTGATAGGAATGAGTTTCAGTTTTGGCATAAAGTCAAGATCAGAAATGACATTTGCGGGCCACGCCATTCAAGGAACACTTGGGGGGGGGGTGCACCTGTTTTAACTCGGTGGATGAAATGCAAGGAAACAAGGTGTATCACTAGGGGGTGGAGGTTGTGGGAAGGGTCCCTTCATCTTATTTTCATGTCCCATTAAATCCCTCTCTTTTGTCGTCCAATATTTTCTTCAAAAAAGGTGGGGATACGTGTCCTCTTTCATGCCCCGTACCCATGCTACTGAAAATGAGAGAATAATCTTGTGGGAAATATGCAATGTCATGCATATTCAATCTCATAAAGATCAGCTTACATGTACATGGGAGACCAGATCAACAACGGTCATGGACTCATCATAAAAAAGGAGGAAATAGTTTCTTAAATTGTAAGAAAAGAAAATGCTCTATGCATGTCTGCATTTATCACTTATTTCATTGTTGTGCCGATAGTCACTGACATAACGTTTTCTCCTTTACTACATACAAGTAATACACGTTTTATATGTAAAGCACTAACTAGTGCAACTAGCGCAATATTATATTGTCTTTTGAGGCAGACAGATGCCAGAGAGAGAGAGAGAGAGAGATAGAGAGCTCTTCACGTGACCAGAAATATTTCAGCCATTCTAAGGTTGCTCTGAAAAATTACAATTTTGGAGAACTATTTGTGAGAAGAAGTACTTTTTAGGGGAGGGGTTTCGTTCAGCCTGTAATCTGCTGTTGGAATTCACTTGGTAAATTCTGTCGAGCGAGGGCCTCTTGACAAGTGATCTGAATTTCTTATGTTTTACCTTGTCTGGCGAATATTCCGACCCAAGAGAAGTCGGTGAAAGTCATCCAACCAGAGAGAGCTACTATGACGTAATATCCCCATAATAGCCCAGCTACCTACTGGTACCTACTGGTTGTACCAATATAGGTCAGGAGCAGCTATAGTACATGGCCTTTTGTAGTCTTATAGTACAGACTCTCTTTTACGACTGACCAGGGTTTGTGCTTGCAGACTACAACTAGGCGGCCAGTCTCGCTCTCACGGAGGGAATTCGCACAGAGCGGTAGATATTACGTCATAATAGCTCTCTCTGATTGGATGACTTTCACCGACTTCTCTTGGGTCGGAATATTCGCCAAACAATGTAAAACATAAAGAAATTCAGATCACTTGTCAAGAGGCCCTCGCTCGCGCTCGGTTTCTCTGACCCCTGTTACACATGTGTCGGCTTTTAAAGCGGGCCCCGGAGGCGGCCTCACACCTGCAATTTGAAGCCGCCTCGAGATCATCTAACCCCTGTTACACATGATCTCGGGCCCGCAATTTTGCGTCTACACATAGGCCGGCCTCACGTCGCCTTTTCAAGAGCTGATGTTGGGGCGGACTCCAGAAAGACAGAAAGAGAAAGTGATAGAATGATAAAAACAAAGAATAACATAAGAGAAGGTAATAGAAGGAAGAAGCAAAGAATAACATAAGGAAAGACAGAAAGAGAGAGTGATAGAATGATAAAAACAAAAAATAACATAAGGAAAGAAAGAAAAAGAGAGTGATAGAATGATAAGAACAAAGAATAACATAAGAGAAGATGAAAGAAGGAAGAAACAAAGAATAACATAAAGAAAGACAGAAAGAGAAAGCGATAGAATGATAAAAAACAAATAATAACATAAGGAAAGACAGAAAAAGAGAGTGATAGAATGATAAAAACAAAGAATAACATAAGGAAAGACAGAAAAAGAGAGTGATAGAATGATAAAAACAAAGAATAACATAAGAGAAGATGGCAAGCGCGCCCGCCTATGTTGATAATGATGACCGGTTACGTCACTTCCGCTTATAAGCCGGCCCCGAGTCCACTTTGGTGTTACACATACCGATTGCGGGACTGAGGCCGGCCTCAAACCACATCCAGAGGTGGACTGAGTCCACCTGGCCTCAGTCCGGCTTTTCGAAAAAAGTTGGTGTTACACATACGTCGAGCCGACTCCGGGGCCGGCCTCAGTCCACTTTCAGACGTATGTGTAACAGGGGTCTCTGACTCGCTTCGCTCGCCAGAATTTACGGACTCCGAAAACGCGAGGGCCATCGACAAGAGGCTACATCATCACACCCTTGGCATTACGTACTGTTTGGAGGACACTGCGATATTTCAAAGGTAAACTTATAACATTTGGGAGTTGGAAATTCAGCGAGTGTACAGGATTTCAAATGACTCCAGCGCCCAACTACGCCGTGCAATCTACACAGAGCCGCAGTTTAATTGCGTTACTGCAGTACATGTAAAGTGAGTTGTTCTGGTTGATTATACATATCTGATGTATATAAAACAAATATACACTGCCTTATTTTCGAGGTACTGGTTAAAACTATGGGCCTCGGTGACTCCAATAGTACTATTGGAGTCACCTCTTGCCCACAGTTTTAGCCAGAAACCCTCAAGACAGTGTATATTTGTATCTTATCTAAAGGAAGGAATTTAGCATGTTTTTTTTGGCTTTACTTCCACATTATACCCAATATCAAATTATATTTAACATTAAATAGCAACCAAAACTCATTTTCAATAATAGTCTTTCGGAAGTGTGATTTAGAAAAAAGAAGAAGCTTATTTAGATAGGAGTAAGTAATGTACATACAAATTGTATAGCATGTTTCATGTACTTTTTTGTTGATTGAACATAATTGACACATATAAATAGTTTAGATCGATTTCATGAATTATATAAATCATAATGTCAATCGATCATTATAAAAATATAGATAGATAGAGAATACAAATATGTATTTACATTATCGTTTATTATTGTCAATTTCTTCTTTATTATCTAGGTTTTAGTTTTTCAAATATACTATGAATATGAATATTTCAGAGAATTCCGAATTACTGATTTGTTTTATTTCAAATAACAGCGTTTAAAACTTGAAACATATTGCATTTCTTGTATCTTTTTCTTACTAATGATTAATTTTTACTTGAACTATTTTCTCTTCTTTCTAACAGAGTCAAGCCCCGGCCTAAAAGGTTTCTTAAAACCATTGTACGCTTGTTAAATGCGCCAACTTTTGCCATTCTCATCTCATCTTTTCACGTACAATTGCTACACCTTTGATGACGAAAAGAAGTGGATAAATTTCTGCAAACTTTACTCAAGAGAGACAAAAACTGTTTCCTGAACTCTGTAAAATAAGTTTAAAAGTGGAATAATATGGCTCCAATGGCAGTACCAACAAACGGCATATGTGATGATGATCATCATGGCGATGCTGGGATCCAAACTGAAGAAATCCTTCAATGTACGGTACAAGTTTCTACTAAAAATGGCGAACAAGAAAATCTCCCATATGCAGAAGAAATATCGGTTGAACATGCACATGGTGATGATACATCAATTCGAGACGCGGACAGTTTCCAATATACAGTAGAAGTCTCTAATGGAGATGATGAGCTCCCATGGACAGTTGAGGTAACTGCTGAAGAAGACGATCTACTAACTCAGGACCGAGAAAGTCTTCCCTATACAGTGAAAGTAATTCCTGAAGATGACGATCTACATACTCAAGACCCAGGAAGTCTTCCCTATACAGTGGAAGTAACTGTTGAATATGACGATCTACAAACTCAAGACGAAGGAAGTCTTCCCTATACAGTAAAAGTAACTGTTGAATATGACGATCTACAAACTCAAGACGAAGGAAGTCTTCCCTATACAGTGGAAGTAACTGTTGAATATGAAGATCTACAAACTCAAGACGTAGGAAGTCTTCCCTATACAGTGGAAGTAACGGCTGAAGATGAAGATCTACAAACTCAAGACGTAGAAAGTCTTCCCTATACAGTGAAAGTAACTGCTGAATATGACGATCTACAAACTCAAGACGTAGGAAGTCTTCCCTATACAGTAGAAGTAACTGCTGAAGATGACGATCTACAAACTCAAGACGTAGGAAGTCTTCCCTATACAGTAGAAGTAACTGCTGAAGATGACGATCTACAAACTCAAGACGAAGGAAGTCTTCCCTATACAGTAAAAGTAACTGCTGAATATGACGATCTACAAACTCAAGACGTAGGAAGTCTTCCCTATACAGTAGAAGTAACTGCTGAATATGACGATCTACAAACTCAAGACGTAGGAAGTCTTCCCTATACAGTAGAAGTAACTGCTGAAGATGACGATCTACAAACTCAAGACGTAGGAAGTCTTCCCTATACAGTAAAAGTAACTGTTGAATATGACGATCTACAAACTCAAGACGAAGGAAGTCTTCCCTATACAGTGGAAGTAACTGTTGAATATGAAGATCTACAAACTCAAGACGTAGGAAGTCTTCCCTATACAGTGGAAGTAACGGCTGAAGATGAAGATCTACAAACTCAAGACGTAGAAAGTCTTCCCTATACAGTGAAAGTAACTGCTGAATATGACGATCTACAAACTCAAGACGAAGGAAGTCTTCCCTATACAGTGAAAGTAACTACTGAAGATGAAGATCTACAAACTCAAGACGTAGGAAGTCTTCCCTATACAGTAAAAGTAACTGCTGAAGATGAAGATCTACTAACTCAAGACGAAGGAAGTCTTCCCTATACAGTGAAAGTAACTGCTGAAGATGACGATCTACACACTCAAGACGTAGGAAGTCTTCCCTATACAGTGAAAGTAACTGCTGAAGATGAAGATCTACAAACTCAAGACGAAGGAAGTCTTCCCTATACAGTGAAAGTAACTACTGAAGATGAAGATCTACAAACTCAAGACGTAGGAAGTCTTCCCTATACAGTGAAAGTAACTGCTGAAGATGACGATCTACAAACTCAAGACGTAGGAAGTCTTCCCTATACAGTGGAAGTAACTGTTGAATATGAAGATCTACAAACTCAAGACGTAGGAAGTCTTCCCTATACAGTGGAAGTAACGGCTGAAGATGAAGATCTACAAACTCAAGACGTAGAAAGTCTTCCCTATACAGTGAAAGTAACTGCTGAATATGACGATCTACAAACTCAAGACGAAGGAAGTCTTCCCTATACAGTGAAAGTAACTACTGAAGATGAAGATCTACAAACTCAAGACGTAGGAAGTCTTCCCTATACAGTAAAAGTAACTGCTGAAGATGAAGATCTACTAACTCAAGACGAAGGAAGTCTTCCCTATACAGTGAAAGTAACTGCTGAAGATGACGATCTACACACTCAAGACGTAGGAAGTCTTCCCTATACAGTGAAAGTAACTGCTGAAGATGAAGATCTACTAACTCAAGACGTAGGAAGTCTTCACTATACAGTGGAAGTAACTGCTGAAGATGACGATCTACTAACTCAAGACGTAGGAAGTCTTCACTATACAGTAAAAGTAACTGCTGAAGATGAAGATCTACTAACTCAAGACGAAGGAAGTCTTCCCTATACAGTGAAAGTAACTGCTGAAGATGAAGATCTACTAACTCAAGACGTAGGAAGTCTTCCCTATACAGTAAAAGTAACTGCTGAAGATGAAGATCTACAAACTCAAGACGTAGGAAGTCTTCACTATACAGTGGAAGTAACTGCTGAAGATGACGATCTACAAACTCAAGACGTAGGAAGTCTTCCCTATACAGTAAAAGTAACTGCTGAAGATGAAGATCTACAAACTCAAGACGTAGGAAGTCTTCACTATACAGTGGAGGTAACTACCGAAGATGACGATCTACAAACTCAAGACGTAGGAAGTCTTCCCTATACAGTGGAAGTAACTGCTGAAGATGACGATCTACAAACTCAAGACGTAGGAAGTCTTCCCTATACAGTAAAAGTAACTGCTGAAGATGAAGATCTACAAAATCAAGACCTAGGAAGTCTTCCCTATACAGTGGAAGTAACTACTGAAGATGACGGTCTACTAACTCAAGTCTTCCCTATACAGTGGAAGTAACTGCTGAAGATGACGATCTACAAACTCAAGACGTAGGAAGTCTTCACTATACAGTGGAAGTAACTGCTGAAGATGACGATCTACAAACTCAAGACGTAGGAAGTCTTCCCTATACAGTAAAAGTAACTGCTGAAGATGAAGATCTACAAACTCAAGACGTAGGAAGTCTTCACTATACAGTGGAGGTAACTACCGAAGATGACGATCTACAAACTCAAGACGTAGGAAGTCTTCCCTATACAGTGGAAGTAACTGCTGAAGATGACGATCTACAAACTCAAGACGTAGGAAGTCTTCCCTATACAGTAAAAGTAACGGCTGAAGTTGAAGATCTACAAACTCAAGACGTAGGAAGTCTTCCCTATACAGTAAAAGTAACTACTGAAGATGACGACCTACAAACTCAAGACGTAGGAAGTCTTCCCTATACATTAAAAGTAACTGCTGAAGATGAAGATCTACAAACTCAAGACGTAGGAAGTCTTCACTATACAGTGGAAGTATCACAGGAATGATGGTCAAACAGAAACAGCAATTCCAGAAATTCTAAAATACACGGTAGAAGTAGGTAATGCAGATAACACACTGCAAACTTCCGTCAGACGAAAGAGGATAGTGATTATTGTCAAGAGATGACTTTGAATATTTGTACAGTATGTATCAAGTAATAAGAAAATTTATTGATGCAATGTAAAGGAAATATTATTATATTGTATCAATTTTGTCGTTTACATTTATGTATGTTCTTCGTTTGTAGGACTGTCTTCAGTTAGAACATTAAAAACCAACGATCATTTGCATGGAAAGGAAGAAAACTTCCGGTAAAGGTTTTCAAAGTTGATAATGAGTTTGACACTTGTCAAAACGTTACAGTAGTCACGAGTCAAACATGTTGAAATTTTTCATGAAAAGGGTGCCTTATGCCAATAAAAGGATGAAAGGGAAAAAAGTAAACATCCACTGGTCAGACATGGGAAGAAACACACTTTTTTTTACCTGGTCCTTCCGGAAGTTAGAGTTTAAACCAATCAGGTGAATTCAATGTTTATTTCTCTATTTACATGGTCCAAGATACTGCTTAAGGCTCATACTTTTTTGTTGGGTTTGATGGTCTGAATATATATGTTTTAAGATTTGTGAGGTCACGGTGTAAAAGATCACATCCTATAAAGAGAAAGAACAATCTTGATGGGGTTTAAATCACAATCTAATCATGAAAAATTGAACATATCTCAAAGAAGAAACATAATTATATCAACTTTAACTTTACTAACCACCTGTTTACAATAGACCATACAATACCAAAATAGGCGTTGCTATGTCAGACGTGATGTCGCATCACCAGGAAAAGAAAGGTAATGTGGAGGTACAATGTATAGTACGAAACAATGCAATTCTTTTGTGAGCATGTGCTGAGCTGGGGGGAGTTACATATCACTGTCTCTTGTTAGCTCACTAATGATTGACAGATGATGTCTAAAATTATGGAAACATGTTGTACTTTTTGTTGATGTATTTGAATAAGCAGGGACTTGGTACATCTGAGAATCATGACATTTTGTTCTGCTTGTCCTCTGCCATCTCTTCCTCTCTCTCTCTCTCTCTCTCTCTCTCTCTCTGTCTCTCCCTATCTGTCTGTCTGTCTCTCTCCCTCTCTCTCTCTCTCCTCAGTTATCTCCTTCTGTACCTTTATCTCCACTTCATTTTCTATTTGAAATCACATTTGTAGGTTTACTGATGCGGTGTATGATTTTATGGGGGTATATTTTTACTATATTTCTTTTATACATTATTATGTTCATGATATTTTTGTTATTTAAACATCCCTTTGTATATATATTGTATTATTCTAATTGTAAACTGACCCTTCAACCAATCTGTGCTGCTTATCAGTTCCTATACCAATGAAGAATTAACTAAATAAGATAAATAATGATTACGGTTCTATGAAAATAGAAATTCTCATAGAGACTCTTCCAACAGGTACAAGAACGCGAGGAAGAAGGAATGAAAATGAGTTTAACTGTTGTCGGCCCCATGCAAACCATTACTGACACACCGAAGTTCTTTATTTCACACCTACATGTATGAGAGATTAAGTCAATGTATTTTTGTTCATGTGGATTAATCCTCCTTGCATTAATTCATAGAAATGATTAACGGTTTTTCCAGTTCATCTTGAGAAATGTCAATTATTTGTGTTAGCCAATATCGGGGGAATCATTCAGAAGCCAAACTTCTCATTTACAGAATGATAATGATGAGAAGAAAAAAAATTGTCATGATATGAACATATCAATTTATACGAATTTAGACTTTGATCGTGCATGCTAAAGTTTCAGTCACTTGTTTTTGTTTTACTTGGTGCCATTTGCTTGTCTTATCGTATTTCTTTTAATTTCATTAAATGTTTAGTTGCTATTAATTTTGATACAATTAGTCAATGTTATTTAGCTACAATCTGTTAACTACATATTGCAATAAGAAATTATAAGAGAAATCGTATCTCAAGTTCTCAAACAATCTTAAACAGCTGAGCATTTCAAAAGAATGTTTATGTTTAAAGCTATGTAAATAATATGATGCAATGCTTTTTAGGAAGATCTGTCTACCTTTGTTTCATCCATTTGTATCTTGTAAGGACATGTACACATCTACCAGCAAAAATAATGCTCTGAAGAGCAAGTTGGATATCAACATCTTACAACATCAACACCAGTATAACCACATCCAACTCAAGGTTATTTAAAAAGTACCCCTTGCCCACCCACAACAATTATTATAGTAAATAAGCTTGTGATGGATTGAGGAAAATGAGGACAAATTCAAAAGACAAAAACAGGAAGGCGATAAAATCGGTTTATTTCATCATTCTATTAAAGATACTATGTCCCTTTTGCAGCCAACCTCGAATTCTGTAGAACTTTGCAGGAATTATGAATATGTCATGTATATGCTATCTGTGAAATTTAAACGTTAGCAGTGTCCTTATACTTAAATTATGCAAGAAAACCCGTTTACTTGCTAGACTTTACTGTCAGACACTATTGTCAGTATTGAGTGACTGACTGGCTTTTTCTTCTTCTTTGGTAATAACATACATAAAATGAGCTGTAAAGGATTTGTCTACTACAATAACCCACTTCTTGTAATGGCCAAAATTAAACTGATTGAATCTTTGCGCAGCATAAAACGTACGACCATGCAGTACAATGGTCTGAAAATCGAGACTATTACTTATTGGCTCTATAGCTCCTAAGTCGATTTCACAACTAATAGTCATTAGTAGTCTAGTAGAGAGCATTTATTACTTTCTCTTATTTCCTATTTTAGGTGTATTGGATAATCTCGCTTTAAAAATGAACTATATGCTATAATGCATGTATCAATATACATTTCCTTGACATAACCATAGACATTTGCAGATTGTATAGTCTTGTTTGGGAGGGGGGGGGCAAACTATGTAATTTATGTGCTATATTATAGCCCTGTGGGGATAATTTCTCGAATTGAATGTAGTTTGCACTTTATTTACATTAATTACAGTACCACCATTATGAAAGACTTTTAGTTTATTTATATTAGTCTATTTTTGCATCAAAAATTCATTTGGAACTTTTCTTTTCTACTGATCTATTCATAGGATGTGTTTTATTAATATTTATGTCATGTTCGATTTGATTAAACCCTACCTAGGGGGAGGTTCAAGCTCAATATCACTGATAATGCAGTTTGTGTGAGAAATACAAGATTTTGGAAAATAATAGATAACAAAGACGACATATACTACATGATCGTATAGATCTGTAATTTAGTTTTACTTTTCTAACTGAATAAATGCAGACATAATCATTTGATAATGCAGTTATATGTAATCTCTCATTTTTTTCTTCTAAACAATCACATCCTTTGTCGTATAATATGTGTTCGGGATGTGACTTTCCTCATAACGTCATACAATAAATAGGAATGAAAATATATTTTTTATATCTTAATTGAATGCTTGTCAAATCATGACTTCATTGAACCTAATGAACTATGTATTCATAAGTAACTCTCCCTCTTGCTAATACATGAAGAACCCTTACTCTAACATTTCTAACCCCTACACCTCTACGCCACAGCTAGTCCAACATATTGTCATTAGTAGTCTAGTAGAGTGCATTTATTACCTCTTCTTTTTTCCTTTTTAGTGGCATTGGATAATCTCGCTTTAAAAATGTACTTTATGTTATAATGTACAGTGTATGTATCAATATTCATTTTCCTTGAAATAACCATAGATATATTTGCAGATTATATAGTCTTGTGCATCTAAGTGCCATCAGGTTCTGTTTGGGAGGGGGGGGGTCAAACTATGTAATCTATGTGCTATATTATAGCCCTGTGGGGATAATTTCTCAAATTGAATGTAGTTTGCACTTTATTTACATTAATTACAGTACCACCATTATGAAAGACTTTTAGTTTATTTATATTAGTCCTTTTTGCATCAAAAATTCATTTTAAACTTTTCTTTTCTACTGATCTATTCATAGGATTTGTTTTATAAATTTTTATGTCATGTTCGATTTGAATTAAATATCTTTGTTTTGTACTACTCATCGTTTATTATCACTGTTTCATCTAAGACATTGCGACCACATGCATTCGGTCCAATCTCATATCTTAAAGATAAACTTGAGTTCTGGTAAAACAGAAAGAAAATGAATTCTCACAGAATCAAACGAAATTACACTGAATGTTCAAGATTACAAATAAATGTCATTTGCCAAACAACTTTGGTAGAAAATGTATACTAGCTGAGTAATGATCATAGAAAGATAAGAAAATCAAGGTAGGCCCGACACCATTTGTGTAGTCCCATATTCATCTTTCTGTGTACAGTGCTTGTTACTTTACCAAGACTGGGCAACATTTATTATGATTGTGATGACTCCAGAACCTTGCAGGGCCAATTCTTACATGCTACATGATCAACTTTTTCTGATCCATTCCACACCTTTTCTTTCACAATGCAATCGCATGACCAGAACTCAACTTTATCTTTAATACATTGTATGCAGTGAACTTGCATACAGAGAAAAGAGGGGGCAGAGAGTGAAAGACAACAAGAGAGTGAGAGATAAAAAGACAAAGAGACAGAGGGAGACAGAGAGAGGGGCGGGGGGGGGGGGGTGATTTCCAAATACACTTTTCTTCAGTGAAGGGAAAGGATAAATTAAGAGCTAAATCACTGTTATGATTGATTTGCTGTAAATTGTAACAAATTTGAAACTTTTATTTCCCTTTTCAACAGAATTGAATTTCTTCATAATATACTCTGGAGATCAAACATGTCCCCTTTATATATGAATAGAAAGAGAGAAGAAAATTGAAGTGCATGCGGTTATGATAGAACTGAGTTTCAGATTTGCGAGATCGTGACAGTATCCAAGAAAAGATCAGAAATGACATCTGTGGGCCAAGCCATTGAAGGAATACTTGGAGGGGGAAGGGGGGCACCTTTCTTACTCGGTGGATGAAATGCAAGGAAACAAGGTGTATCACTTAGGGGTTGGAGGTTGTGGGAAGGGTCCCTTCATTGGAAGGGACCCTTACAAAATTGTGGGAAATATATGCCGATGTCATGCATATTCAATGTCATAAAGATCAGCTTACATGGGAGACCAGGAAATAGTGTCCTAAATGGTAAGGAAAAAAATGCTCTACGCATGTCTGCATTTATCACTTATTTCATTGTTGTGCCTAGTCACCGACATAACGTTTTCTCCTGTACTGTACAAGTAATACACGTTTTATATGTATAGCACTGAGTATGATACACACCCTTGGTATTGTATCCTGCATCAAAACCTTATTGGTTTTCAATCGGTTGAGAGCTCTTCACGTGACCAGAAATATTTCTCTAAGCTATGTTGCTCTGAAAAATTACAATTTTGGAGAACTATTTGTGAGTAGAAGTACTTTTCAGGGAAGGAGTTTCGTTCAGCCTGTAATCTGCTGTTGGAATTCACTCGCACTTCAAGTTCAGCGCGCCCTCTGAATTCTACAGTGTCTACATCGTCAGCATCCTTTTTTCGTCTTTATGCTGTTCCTGTTTGCACCTGTATTCTGCACTGCACGAGATCAGCATCATCACACCCTTGGCATTACGTCCTGTTTGGAGGACACTGCGAAGTTTCAAAGGTAAACGTACACCATTTGGGAGTTGGAAATTCAGCGAGTGTACAGGATTTCAAATGATTCCAGCGCCCAACTACTCCGTGCAATCCACACAGAGCCGCAGTTTAATTAACTGCACTGCGTTACTGCAGTACATGTAAAGTGAGTTGTTCTGCTTGATTATACATATCTGATGTAGGATATAAAACAAATATACACTGCCTTCTTTTCGAGGTACTGGTTAAAATAAGGCCTCGGTGACTCCAATAGTATTATTGGAGTCACATCTTGCCCATAATTTTAGCCAGAACCCCTCAAGACAGTGTATATTTGTATATAATCTAAAGGAAGGAATTTAGCATGCTTTGTTGGCTTTACTTCCACATTATACCCAATATCTCATTATATTTAACATTAAATAGCAACCAAAACTCATTTTCAAGAATAGTCTTTCGGAAGTGTGATTTAGAAAAAATAAGAAGCTTATTCGGATAGGAGTAAGTAATGTACATACAAATTGCATAGCATGGTTCATGTATTTTTTTGTTGACTGAACATAATTGACACATATAAATAGTTTAGATCGATTTCATGAATTATATAAATCATAATGCCAATCGATCATTATAAAAATATAGATAGATAGAGAATACAAATATGTATTTACATTATCGTTTATTATTGTCAATTTCTTCTTTATTATCTAGGTTTTAGTTTTTCAAATATACTATGAATATGAATATTCCAGAGAATTCCGAATTACTAATTTTTTTTATTTCAAATTACAGCGTTTAAAACTTGAAACATAATTATTGCATTTCTTGTATCTCCTCTTACTAATGATTTATTTTAACTTGAACATAATTTTTTTTCTCCAACAAAGTCAAGCCCCTAATAGGTTTCTTATAACCATTTTACGGTTGTTAAATGCACCAACTTTTGACATAATATGTACTGCGCCTATAAGTATTAGGCGCATTATAAATGTGAGCTATTATTATTATTATTATTATTATTCTCATCTTATCTTTTCACGTAGAATTGCTACACCTTGTGGATAATTTTCTGCAAATTTGACTCAGAAGAGAAAAAAACTGTTTCCTGAACTCTGTACATAACAAATAATAAGGGCAACAACATGGCTCCAATGGCAGTACCAACAAGCGGCATATTCGATGGTCTTCATCATTATAATGCTGGGATCCAAACTGAAAACATCCTTCAATCCACTGAAAATGGCGAACAAGAAAATCAAGTTTGCGAAAATCTCCCATATACAGAAGAACATGCCGACGATGATGATGATAGATCGATTTTGGATCCAGACGATCTCCAACTTAGGGTGAAAGTATCCAGGGAAACTAGCGACGGACCCAGAGCAGACCTAGAAAGTTTACGATATACAGTAGAAGTCTCTAATGGTGATGACGATCTTCCATGTACAGCTGAAGTACTTCCTGAAGATGACGATCAACTAACTCAAGACATAGGAAGTCATTCAGATACAGTGGGAGTAACTGCTGCAGATATAGCTACTAAGTCAAGGCAATAGTAGTCTTCTTCCTTTTTACTAAATCAGGGCCCTGTTTCATTTAACTTTTTATCAATAATAAACATAATCTTTGATGAACATACTTCCCTTTCTCATACATGAACATCAGAAAGGCTTTTAATATGTCAGGACGCTTCAATGGAGAGGATATCCGTTTGTTGTGTGATATATTATAGAATACTGATATCATTGACATTCCTGGTTTATTACTGCTTATAGATTTTTTAAAAAGCATTTGATTCTATTTCTCACGATTTTGTCAGAAAAGTATTGCACTTTTAAAGTTTGGTCCCTCTATTGTAAGATGGTTTAATGTATTTTATGAAAATGCTCAATCCTGTGTATTTATAAATGAACATCTGTCTCCAAGGTTTTCGATAGAGCGAGGATGTCGTCAAGGAGATCCCCTGCCAGCTTATATCTTTCTATTGTGCGCCGAAATACTAGGTATTTTGTTTAGTAAATCCGATTCCATTGTTGGTTTGAGCTTACCTGATATACAACTTAAAACAATTCAATATTCAGATGATACTCTTCTAACATTGGGCGGGTCAGTGAGGGAATTAAACAGTTCATTAAACATTATAGATGAATATAATGCAATGTCTCGTTAAAAGTTGGTATACATGAGACACATGCGATATTGATTGAAGGATATACAAACAAGAAATATTGTGTTCTTTTGAATAAAAATCTAAATGGGTTTTTGATGATTATGTTTTAGATACTTAGGTATAGACTGTTGCAAAAATTGGTTATTCATAATTATAATGAAAACTTTAAAGAAATCAAAAGTCAATTGACATCGCGATTATAAGGCGATACTAAACTGTTCTTGGAAGAGTCACTGTCGTAAAATCATTGATGGTATCCAAATTAAACTACCTTATTTTGTCCCTCCCTAATCTTTTGAAAGATATAAATGCTCACTTTTATAGATTCATATGAGGGGGGGGGGGAGAGAAACCTGATAAAATAAGTAGAAATCAAATGTCACAAAGTTATTCAGACAGAGGGGTCAAATATTGATAGATATATATACACACATTGCCAATCATTAAAAATCTCCTGGATTTAATTGTACCATTGATGTGGGCTTACGATGGTTTCAGTTTAAGGTTTTGCAACGCATTTTTATATACGAACGATCTACTGTTTAAAATGAATTTGGTTTCAAGAAAAGAATATACATTTTGTAATGAACAGATCGAAACAGTTATACATCTGCTTTGTGATTGTACACATGCTAAACATATTTGGGATAGGTTGGAGCACTGGATATATACTGGAACCGGAAATAAATTAATATTTTCATTACAAGATAAATTATTTGGTTTGAGAGGTTCAAATAATTATGCATAGACTTGTATACTGATTGTGGTGTGACAGATGGTGTATACTCGCAAAATTAAGAAAAAATTGCCCGACTTTGATTATATTAGAGTTTCGATTATAAATTATTTCAAAGATGAAAAGTATATTGCAGAATCGAATTGTAGAAATAATAAATTCACAAGAAAATGGTTTCAATTATGGAATTTATATATATATAAAATTATATCTTTCTGTATTTTTGGCCTGCATTCTTTTTAGACGCAGATTCTTGTTATAAAACAAATTCAGTTTAGGGGAACCATGAGTGAGTTAATATCAAGCAGTGGTCACAACGATGTAATTGTATAGCATCATAATCAAAAGATAATATGTGTCTTTTGTATTTTTTCCCATGAATATCAGAAAAACATTATTGACAATTTGTTAGTTTTCTGTTATTAACTCAACAGTTCAACAAATACTTGTATCTTGAGTAGCCAATTTCATTTATTTTATAATTGTCAATTACCTCAAATATATATTTGTTGATTTGTTGCAAATGAAAATCAATAAAATCCCTGTGGAGGGAAAATATGGGGAAAAAATCTTTAACCCTTCAAATGAATTATTTAGAGAACCACGTTGTACACTTCATTGACATTTATGCATGAAATTTGCGAAGGCTGGTTCGTGGATCTTTCAGAAATATTATGTTTGGAAATGGGAAAAAGGACAGGGGATTGTGGTTTTCTGAACTTAATTTCCTTTCATTCGAAAGACCATGCATGAAAAATAATTTTGGGTTGAAACTTTGAATGGAGAAACTGTCATTTCAGAGGATGCTGTGTCTTTAATGCGTTTTCGTGTTTGTCACTCATAGAAATTAAAGAGTTGCGGACTGTGTCTAACATTTTAACATGAGTGACTGTGACATGAACCTAATCATCCTTTGAAGACCACTGACATAATATTTAACTATTCAAATGCAATTATCCATAGAATCGCTTTGTATAATTCATTGGCATTTATACATAAAATGTGTCTTAGTTTGTTCGGGGACCTTTTTAGCAATACCTGAATATATTTAGAAAAGGGAAAAGGGACAGGGGATAGTGATTTTCTTAGTTGATTTCCTTTCATCCGAAAGACCTAACAAATATGAAAATCTTGGCTTGAAACTTGAATGGAGAAACTGTCATGTTTCAGAAAATGTTCTGACTTCGATAAGTTTTCATTTTGTCACTCATATATCAAAACGATAAAAGAGTACGAATCGAAATTGTCAGAAGTAATTTCTCATTATACTTTTACCCTTTATGATGTTACTGTTGTATTATTTACAAATAAGGTATTTGAAGGAGGAAAAGAAGGAATATTGATAATGATGATGGAAATGTTAACTGGAGTCAGGTTATGGGCATTCTAGAGATCAAAAGCCGGGAGCTCATTCCTTGGATGTCAATGTCACCTGCAATTTACAGAAGAATTGTATCTAAGATCGTAACATGAGTTATTGTGAAACGGACATAAACATCCTTTTAAACATCGATTACATAAACTTTCACCATTCAAATGCAATTATTCAGAGAACCACAACAATCTTTTACAATTACCACCTTATACAACTCATTGGTCTTTTGTTATGAAATGTGTCTTGGCTTCTTCTGGGATCTTTCAGAAAAATCGGAAATATATTTTTGACATGGGAGAATGAATAGAGGATTATGAATTTCATTGATCTGAACTTAATTTTCTTTCATCCTATAGACCGAGTATATAAAATATTCTTGGTATGAATGGAGAAATTGCATGGTTCAGAGGACGTACTGACCTTGGTACGTTTCATTCTGTCACTCTTCTCATCTCATGGTGAAATACCATATCACACTGCCTTGCACATTTGTAAACCGTATGGTTGAAGATAAGAAGGAAGATTCAATATGCTATAAATGCATGGTTAAACGAAAACCAGACATCCTTGAATGTACATTTTCTTAATGCCATGAATTGGTATTAATTAAAGGCAGGAAAATAGCCATTGCTTGAATGTTTGGGGAGCTTTAAGAAATACCTGATATATATTTAGAAACCGGAAATGGATAGAACTGGGATCACGACTTTTAATGATATGAATTCTGAACTTAATTTCCTTATACCGAAAGACAGTATATATAATCTTGGCTGGATGTAGAAAGTGTCATGTTTAGACTTTGATTCGTTTTCATTCTGTCACTCAGTAACATTTTGATTTTTGTTGTTGCTGGAATAGAGGATTTAGATATTAGAAATAAAAATGTATGATGTAGGTGGGAGCCAGATTTCAAATGATTGCGTCGCTTTGTAAAATGATTATGGATTCATAACATAAATAGCTGCTCATCCCTCCAAGCAATTGTGCTGTCATCTGCATAGTACGTGGGGATCTCAAATACAAAAGAGCGATAAGACGTCCATTATGTTTAACACTCATTTGCATGTTTTGTGCATCCAGCTATATATCTAGCGATTGTGAATTGATCCGATTGATCTGCATTATAATTTTAATGCATTAACCATCACATCTTCAATCGATATACAGGATTCAAATATATAGGCTAGGAACATGTTCTTACACAAATAGTCACTTCCTTATCAAGTTTCAAGTTGCAAGTTTATTTGGTTCACATTTCACAAAAAAAGAATTCACATAATTGAAAAGATTAGAACATAATATGAAATATACTCAAAGTGTCACATTATATCATTAATTCTTTAAAAAGTCGTCGAAATTAATTGTAATGAATAGAAGGTTATACAGGGTGAAATTTGAGGAACCTATTAAAAAGCTCAGCTTGTAGAATATAGGTTCCCATAAATAAAACTAACATTTGATTGAAGTGGTTGTAATGGTGAAGGACGTAACAATAATAATAGGTGGGCAAGAAGGCCTTGACATAAGATGATATACAACGTGAAACAAGCAAAAATAGCAAAAATAGCAAATCCTGCCCCCCCCCCCCCCCCCCCCCCCCCACTCCGGGGTCGGAATGACCGCATGCGTGTTACCAAAATGTCCGGTAAAGGGGTACTTTTCACGCACCAACGTCCGGCTCGTACATACACAAAATACACACCGGACTTAGGGGGTGTTTTCAAATGGAGGGAACACGCATATTCATACCCTAAATAACACTGAGTGGGGGGGGGGGGGCGGGTAGCAAATACAGCAAACAAATTAATTTGTTACTAAAGAACTGACACGATAATCACTTTAGAATATTTATGTCATCGAACAAAGTCACTCGAGCGAGGCAGTAGACATGAACAATATGTAGGCCGTAGCCCAGACACAATCTGAAAGAGTGATAACATCTCCTTTCGTTTTCGACTCTAATTTACAATAGGGACTTTTAGATTTGCACGTTTACAGCTTTGACTGCAACGTGTGACGTTATTTTAAGGCACTGCGCATGCGTCACGTCGTCTCAATCGGCGATCGAGAATGCGTCAACCTTGATTTTTCTAAATCTAGTACGGTACTAGTATATGCCGCGTGCGCATAAAATATACAGTTCCTCAGGTAGACAAAGGAACATCCCTTCCCTGCTATTATGTAAAAATGTGTAGAACAAGTGTCACATGCATATTCACCTGTTCTACACATTTTTACATAATAGCAGTGAAGGATGTTCTACCACAGCAATAGGCCATTTTCGTAATGTAACCAAATTTAATGCATAGGTCTTTGTGAAGTGCCTCAATACAAACTATTTCATTCACCTGATAAGAATAATAGTATTTCAATAGACAGAATCCTAACTGCATACATTAGTTGTTGCCACGTTGGACAAACATTATGGCTTGACCTACCTAGCAACACTTAATATATGCAGTTGCATTCTGACTATTGAAATACTACTATTGCTATCAGGTGAATGAAATCATTTGTATTGAGGCACTTCACAAAGACCTATGCATTAAATTTGGTTACATTAAGAAAATGGCCTATTGTTGAGGGTAGAATGAGGAACTGTATATTTTGTCCTCTTTCTTTGTCTGTCATGTAATTCATAGTGTTACTTCCTGCATGCATGTATATCGTCGAGTGCAATCTAAAAGATTTCTAATTGTAGTCAACATGGGCAGTTGAGTACGTTGACACGCATGATCAGTCGGCGTATGTCGTGTTCTCGTCTACTCAATCTAAAAGTCCCTAATTTATGTGCATGTACGACTGAATTGCGTATGACCTAAACAATGTAAACCGAAATGTATGATAATACATTGTCAAGTCTATTGGCCGATTACACTGCATCTACTGGTCTTGAACTTTGGGACAATACATAGTGACCCCACATTTCCTTGAAGGATAGTGCACACACTACCTTTTCTCATTTTCCGTTTCTGAAATTTAGCAAACAATATTAATATATGGGAAGGTAAATTGTATGGTTTAGAGATAGGTTTTCGCCAAATTGACTGTATTGCGTGTGTCTTTGTATAGGTTTCCACGCACCTTCTTTTACCAACAGAGTAAGAAACCTATATATATTACAAGCTTAAAGGTACTATGTCCCATTTGCAGGCCAAACAAATGAAAAAGTTAAATTCCAACTGCATTTGAAAGATAATGCTAATTTAGAACTTCCCTAACAAAGGTGGGGCTTGAAAATGTCTTCAAGTGGGAAAATAACGACTATTAGTTGTCAAATCGACTTTAGTGTCTGACAATAGTGTCTCAATAGTGTCTGACAGTAAAGTCTAGCAAGTAAACGGGTTTCCTTGCATAATTTTAATATGAGGACACTGCTAACGTTTAAATTTCACAGATAGGACATACATGACATATTCATAATTCCTGCAAAGTTCTACAGCATTTGAGGTTGGCTGCAAAAGGGACATAGTACCTTTAAAGTAAGATTTCAGGAAGTGTTGGAGGGGGTTTGATTCACTTTCCGTTTAACTCCACTTTGCCATGTAAATAATATACATTTTTGCACTCGTATTTCAGAGGCCCTTTAGAGGATTTATTGTTTACTATTTTTTGGCCGCAATGATGTTGCCCGTGGCTTGTCGGGCGTGTCGTTATTAGACCCGTTATCGCCCCACTATTTTTGTTTACTTGTTATCGAAATATTATGAATTCTTTTATGAGACATTTCAATGATATAATTAGCTTTCATCTTCAGGAAAAAATACTAAACTACTACAATACGCAGATGACACCATTTTGACACTTAACGGTACAAAATAAGATTTACATAGTGCACTGAAAATATTTGGTGATTTTGAAGAAGTGTCAAACCTTAAGATCAATATTACAAGAACGCATGTGATATGGATTGGGAAAATAGAGCCTGCAAAAAACAGCTACTGCCAGAGTACAAACTAAATTGGGTATCAGAAGGTTAATCGCGATACTTTAATAGGAATAGGTAACTTAGTAGAGATTGTCAATTATAATTATACTGAACAAAATTAAAAATATAAAACGCCAAATTATTTCATGGTCTAAAAGAACCTTAACTGTCCTCGGAAGAATAACTGTAGTCAAATCTTTGTTGGTACCAAAATTGAACTATTTATTTCATTCACTTCCAGAACCGAATTCGCAAATTATGAAAGACATAAATCGTTCTTTTTATGCATTTATATGGGGTAACAAACCTGATAAAATAATAAAGGCGGGGTTAAGATTATTGACATTTACATTCACGTTAAATCCCTGAAGATATCATGGATTAGAAAATTGGTAACTGATTCTCAGATAGAAAGTGTCACTTTTCACATGTTTAATTCATTCTTGCCCCAAAATTATTTTTTTCACTTATGAGCTCATATTACTACAGAAAATTGGCAGACTTGACTCCAAATCTATTTTCGAAAGATGTCCTCTTCGCTTGGTCAGTTGCATGTCAACCTCTTTGGAATAACCCCCGAATTTAAATGAATGCAAAGTGGTATGTATTTTAGGCCTTGGAATTTACGACGAATACGTTTTGTGAACGACATCCTAAAAATAGATGGTTCCTTTCTTTCATATTTTGAATTTCAACGTTGGTTTGACATACAAATAAACTTCCTCCAGTACTATGGTCTTTGTAATGCGATTCGGTCAGGTTTTAAAATCAGTACACATGTAGTTTCGAAGGCCATATAGCACCTATCATTTCCGAAGACTTGCACCTTGTGGTGAAAACAAAATTTGGTTGTTCACATATTTATCAATCTTTTCTAAAATACAAAGTGACAGAATGTAAAGCTCTCACAAAGTGTACAAGTATTTTAGATTTTCAAAATGAACTTTGGAGTTACTACTGTCTAATTCCATTTCAGTAAACAATATATATATATCAACATGAGGTGGTTTCAAATCAACATTTTAAATAGAATACTTTGTTAAGATTTGGTGCAGTAGTTGACAAGAAGACAGAAGTGTACTTTTTGTAATAGCTTTGCATTGCTTTTGTAACTATTCTAATGAAGTATGGTCGAAATTTGAGTACTGGATATTTCGTAATACGGGGGAAAGGATCATACTTACAAATAAAAAATAAAACTGAATTCTGATGGTTGTAAGACGAGAAATATTTTCAGCCAAATTACGAAATCAACTACCTCCACTTGATATAATGTTATCAGCCAGCTGTAAAATGTTATTATGAATGGAAAAATACATATACCAAACAGATCTCAGAGAGAATAAATTGAAAGAGAAATGTTTTTACTATAGAAAATATTTTGAGAGTGTTGGAAATGTGCCTACACGAAAATAATTACATATTTTATGTTTGGTATTATTTTATATATTCAAAATACTGATTTGGTAAGTGATTTGTTTGTTTTTATCTGCCAAAAAGTTTTCGGTCGTGGTGATTATTTCTTTGTTTAGCCATTATGTCTGGAAATTAATTTGTTAACTAAAAACGTATTTGTATATATTTCATGGATACTGAATAGATGGAACCTGTTTTGAAAATAAAGAACCACGTGGAAGGGGAAAAATCATGATAACTGTTATAAGCTATTGAAATGCTTGGATTTGATTGGTTGTACTGTTGACAAACTTGTTATAGAAATGTAACAGATATTTAACGGGGTCCGTATTATTATGTCTCGTATTTTCAACTATCAATTTCCTCGTGATAAAAGTGGGTAATTTCTTCTGAAAATAATTAACATATTTGTTTTACATTCCTTTATTAACATAACAAGATACGGAGAAGGGAAGGAGGAAGAGAGATTACATGTGCAGTGTACATGTACATATATTATGATACATTATATTCATTATACACGAATCCGTATCAACGAAAAGTCTACGCATTCTGGGTAGCCTCTAATCAAAAATTGTTAACCCATGGGACCTTAAAGGTACTATGTCCCATTTGCAGGCCAAACAAACGAAAATGTAAAAATCCAACGGCATTTGAAAGATAATACTAATTTAGAACTTCTTTAAAAACGAAAGGGCTTGAACATATCTTGTTGTGAGAAAATAACAACGATTAGTTGTCAAATCGACATAAGTTATTGCAATCACTTAAGTAAATAGTCTGATTTTCAGACCCTTGTACCGAATGGTCGTATGTTTTGTGCTGCGCAAAGACTTTATCAGTTTTATTTTGGCCATTACAAGAAGTGGGTTATTGATGTAGACAAATGCTGCATGTACCTGTTACAGCTCATTTATGTATGTTATTACCAAAGAAAAAAATAAATCAGTCAGTCACTCAATAGTGTTTGACAGTGAAGTCTAGAAAGTAAACGGGTTTCCTTGCATAATTTGAATACTAGGACATTGCTAACGTCTAAATTTCACAGTTATATGACATATTCATGATACCTGCAACGTTCTACAGAATTTGATGTTGGCTGCAAAAGGAACACAGTATCTTTTAAGTGACTCGGTAACATTGTTGAAGGTTGATGAAAAAGTTGCGTAATTTTTGTATGAAATGTTACTTATTATATTCCTTTTACTGTACTTACCATCTAACATGCAAAAAAAACCTTAAACAATTCTCAAACCACAAAGATATTTTTGATTTTCTAGGATGGCGTCATCGTGCAACACCGTCTAACAGTAAATTCTCCCAACCATTTTTGAATTTTCCAACCCGTTTTTCGATGAAAATTAGACATAACACAGGCTTTGACAAATCTTAAAATGCCTGGAATGGTATATAGAGCCAATTCCTTGGTTTGTGACGATTCACATTCACCTAAAATGTAATTAAATTGTAATAATATAGTTTGGAGAATTAAGGTATCGATCAGATCAGTTTCCCCCAATTGTTATCATTAATAATGGTCTGTCTTTACTCAAACTTTTAGACTATCTTTAATTGTACATCTAGCATTGAAGTCACTACCTTGGCACCATTTTCTCTCATCTGAACAATGTTACAAAGTCCCTTTAAATCATATTTCATTGTAAACTAAGAAGAACTAATACCTTGTCTAATGATACCATTTTCATAATTATGCTGCCAAGGATGACTGAACAGCAGGCTTTTCAAAAAATAATGTCAAAATCCTATTGTACCAAGTTTGGGCTGAAGTAATGAATGTGGGTCAAATGGCATTATGTGCAATTTTGTGCATGTTATCTCATTAAACAAATCAACTGCTCATGTATTTACATTGAATATTAGGCAGTTGAATAAAGGGTGTTGATATCAACTCAAACTCAATGAAATGCACAATTTATGATAGTATGTTTGTTATGATAATTACATTCCTGACACATTCGCTTTTTCTTGTTTAAAGGTATAGACCAGTTCTGGTCCATGCGATTGCATTGTGAAAAAAAACGTTGTGGAACCGATCAGAAAGGTTGATCATCTAGCATGTAAGTATCAGTGTGTACTGCAAGGTTCTGGAATCATCGAAATGATAAGAAATTTGGCCCACTCTTGGTAAAGTTAAAGTTAGTCTTGGTAATAATTTTTCAAATATATCAATTAGTAGGCGGTTTCCCGGCAAATCTTGTATCATTACGTATTGGAGCGAGGTGATTTTGACAACACTTTTAAAAGACCCTGGTGCTCATTCACCCTTGGCAGAAATATTTTGAATTGGGTATCATTGGACAGAAAATAAGTTACTCTTCATCATGAAATCAATTTCAAAGTCATATTTCTTCATGATTGTTTTAATTAGAAGCTACGAAGGTAGTGGATACTATTTTTTTTGGATACGCACTGTAAAGCGGCTCTATATCTGTCCGCCATTATTAGAAACACACGCACCGCCTACAACAGCATACGTTAGCTACGGGGTCTATTCGCTATTCATAAGGACCGCTATTCATAAGGTCCACTATTCATAAGGACCGCTATTCATAACGTGTAAACTCCCGTACTTCCGGGTCCGCTATTCATAATGGCAAAAGAGGGTCACTATTCATAATGAAATAAGGTTCGTTAATCATAAGGACCGCTATTCATAACGTGAGATGAGGGTCGCTATTCATAATTCATATTAAGGGTCATTAATCATAAGGACCGCTATTTATAATATGAAATCAGGGTCGCTATTCATAATACGACGAGAGGGTCGCTATTCATAATACGAAATAAGGTTCATTACTTATAAGGGTCGCTATTCATAACACAGGTAGAGGGTCGCTATTCATAATACGAAATGAGGGTCGCTATTCATAATAGGAGAAGAGGGTCGCTATTCATAATAGGAGAAGAGGGTCGCTATTCATAATAGGAGAAGAGGGTCGCTATTCATAATAGGGGAAGAGGGTCGCTATTCATAATAGGAGAAGAGGGTCGCTATTCATAATAGGAAATGAGGGTCGCTATTCATAATAGGAGAAGAGGGTCGCTATTCATAATAGGAGAAGAGGGTCGCTATTCATAATAGGAGAAGAGGGTCGCTATTCATAATAGGAAATGAGGGTCGCTATTCATAATAGGAGAAGAGGGTCGCTATTCATAATAGGAAATGAGGGTCGCTATTCATAATAGGAGAAGAGGGTCGCTATTCATAATAGGAGAAGAGGGTCGCTATTCATAATAGGAGAAGAGGGTCGCTATTCATAATAGGAATTGAGGGTCGCTATTCATAATAGGAAATGAGGGTCGCTATTCATAATAGGAGAAGAGGGTCGCTATTCATAATAGGAGAAGAGGGTCGCTATTCATAATAGGAGAAGAGGGTCGCTATTCATAATAGGAAATGAGGGTCGCTATTCATAATAGTAGAAGAGGGTCGCTATTCATAATAGGAGAAGAGGGTCGCTATTCATAAAAGGAGAAGAGGGTCGCTATTCATAATAGGAGAAGAGGGTCGCTATTCATAATACGAAATGAGGTTCGCTATTCATAATAGGAGAAGAGGGTCGCTATTCATAATAGGAGAAGAGGGTCGCTATTCATAATAGGAGAAGAGGGTCGCTATTCATAATAGGAGAAGAGGGTCGCTATTCATAATAGGAGAAGAGGGTCGCTTTTCATAATAGGAGTAGAGGGTCGATATTCATAATACGAAATGAGGTTTGCTATTCATAATTGGAGTAGGGGGTCGCTATTCATAATGCGACGAGAGGGTCGCTATTCATAATACCGAAAAAGTCAAAATTACATAAGCAATAAACTAAATGTTAATAAGAAAGCGACATACTGGACACCCCATGGCTACAGCGTAGGCCGGGGGGGGGGGTGGGGTAGGCCACATGGTCCCAAACATTTGAAGGAAATATTTATTGAAAACTCACCATTCTGAAGAAAGAAAGGCGTGCCTAAATAATGAACGTGTCCCATCATTCCGGTCACCAGCCCCCCCCCCCCTGCCCCCCCCCCCTCCAATTCGGCCCACCCTCCCGGCAGTATTCCCTTGGTACATGTACATATTAGCGACAATTCTCGTCCAAGTAGTTCATAGATGGCGTAGCCTGTGTGTGTTTAAGGGTTAGGGCGGTGGGGTTGTATCAGTGTTGCCTTCAAGGGGTTGATCTATCATGTATCTTATCCTCAGCAAAGAAAGAAAGCGACAGAGAGGGGGTTGTAGGGACTTAAGTTATATACCATATTCAAGCTTTTCGTAAATATACAATGTCGCACGACATATTTTCCATATAAGTAAGGAAATTGGATACTCAAAATCAGATACGATTTTTTTTTTACCGTAAGACATTATGTTAACGGTTGCATCCCCTGTATTGTGTATTTTTAAAAAATAATTTACTTTTTAGCTTTGATAATTATAGACATCCCCATAATCTAGCTCATATATTCCCCCGCTACAGCGGTGAAAACAAGAAGGAAAACACACATAATCCTATCGTCATTTGTCCCGCTCGTGGGAAATCTTGCCCCACCACCCTGCACCCCCCCCCCCCCCGACTGAGCTTATCGTGGCTACGCCACTGACACATTAAGTAGAAAAAGCATGCTCATTATTATAGCCATTTAAGGACTTAGTTTGCTATTTTAAGAAACTAGTTATTGTTTATACGAAAAAATATCTTTGTAGAAAGTAACTTTTAGTAGGACTTATGGAACTACAAATTATATAGCCTTAGTCAGATCCAGGCAATACAATACAATACAATACAATGAACATTTAGGGCGCCATTCCCATAAGGCTCAGAGCGCTAACATCAAATAATATTATTGGTCTTTACTACATGTAGTAATTAAAGGCTACAATTAGATATTCCATATAAAATATTAAATTCAATTGATTAAATTAAATAATTAAACATAGAGGAGAATTCATGTAAAGAGATGAGTTTTCAGAGCCTTCTTAAAAATATCGATAGAGGCAGATTGTCTGATGGACATGGGGAGATTATTCCACCCTTTGGATGCTGCTACCGTGAAAGTCCTATCCCCGGCTTGGACACGTGTAATTGGATAATTTAGGCGGAGGTTATCATTTGAAGATCTGAGATTTCTGCTTGGTGTATATAAAGTTAAACAATTAGACATGTAATTAGGAGCTAGGTGGTGCAATGATTTATAGACATATAAGAGTAACTTAAAAATGATCCGCTGTTGAATTGGAAGCCAGTGAAGGGAATTAATTAATGGTTGAGCTGAATGACTTCTACCGACCTCAAACACAAGACGTGCTGCCCAGTTTTGTAGGCGCTGGAGACGGTTTACATGTAACTTTGGAAGAGAGGAAAGAAGTCCATTACAATAATCAAGTCTAGAGAGAATTAAAGACCTTACAGCATGATGACAAGTTGATTGATCAATATATCTACGAATTCGTGATATGTTCCTTATTAAGTGAAAAGTGACCGTTCTACTAACATTGTTAATATGTGAATTCATACTCATATGAACATCAAAGAATACGCCCAAGTTTTTAATTGTGTCTGTAGGTTTTACGGAAATATTTCCTATGGTGAGAGTTATGTCTGGCAATTTTCTGAAATTGTGTGGTGAAGCAGCAATAAAAAACTCTGTCTTACTGTCGTTCAATTTCAACTTGTTAATGGACATCCAATTCTTTATATCACAGATGCAGTTTTGCAGTGACAACAATGCACAATCTAATTCACCACGTATTTTGGGATCAAATGAAACATATAACTGTATATCATCCGCATATACATGGTATGACACATTATGATGCTGAGTAATATCACTAACCGGGAGGGTGTAAATTGTAAAACCAACAGGACCTACTACAGAACCTTGTGGCAGACCAAACTTGGAAATGATAGGCGCAGACAATTCCCCTGCAATGTCTACTTGTGTTGACCAGCCATCGAGATAAGACTGGAACCATTTTAGGGCAGTGCCTTTGATACCAATCCTCGTTGATAAACGAGAGACTAGGATATGATGGTCGATGGTATCAAAGGCTGCTGACAAGTCTAATAATACCACAAGAATTACTTTGTTTGAGTTAAGTGAAAACATAATATCATTCTTCACCTTGATCAAAGCAGTTTCTGTGCTATGTCGGGGTCTATATGCAGACTGAAATGGGTCAGCAAGATTGTTAGCTTCAACATGCTCCATTAGTCTTGAGCAAGCTACTTTCTCAATGAGTTTTCCTACATACGTTAAATTAGACACAGGTCTATAGTTCTTAATATTATTCTTATCCATGGATGCATTTTTCAAGAGAGGTTTAATTACAGCACGATGAGCTCCTTTAGGAAAGATACCAGATGATAAGGAGATATTCACAATATTAGTGAGTACAGGTAGAAGATGATCAATATTCTCTTTCAAGAACCATGTCGGTATAGGATCTAAACGACTAGATTTACTAGGAGATCTTGTAATGATTTTCAAAAGATCACTTTGGGAAACTGGTCTTAAGACTTCAAGCGATGGTATATCATCATTCAAAGTATTATTGAAGTCAGGCAATGGCATAACAGGAAGGTTATCAAGTTGATCACGAATGGTATCAATTTTTTCAACAAAATATTTAGAAAATTGATAACTTAGACGAGCAGCAGAATCATAGAATGGAAGATGATTTGATTTCTTGTTTAAAAGAGAGTTAATAGTGCGATAAACATCCTTGCTACTACAAGAAGCTAGTTTATCTTTGAAATAGCTTTCTTTGGCGGTTTCAGTGAGTTCACAGACATATCTCTTTTCTTTCATATACAATTCACGATCCTGATCAGATCTTGATTTCCGCCACTTTCGTTCTGCTCGACGTCGCTCTCGGCGAGCAGTATGAATTGAGTCATTAAACCAAGGCATTCGATTCTTTACAGGTCGAGTCTTAATTGTTGCTGGTGCATATGTGTCTAACAATTCTTCCATTCCAGATTCATACCATTCGAACAAAGGGTCAACATCCACATTGATTGGTTTGGATGATAACAACTCAGTTAGTGAGTTAACAAATTGATTCTTATCGATTTTACGATAGTTGCGAAGAGTTGATACAGTTTGCATAGGTATAGGTTTTGGAAGCTGCAAAGTGAAACACACAATATGATGATCAGACATACATGTTTCATCAATGTAACAATCCTTAAGCAAAGATTTATCAGATTCATCACAGCGGGTAAACACCAAGTCTAAGGTGTGCCCAAGACTATGTGTTGGGCCATTTACACATTGAGAAAAACCAGCAGCAGTTGTTGTTGAAGAGAAATGAATAACATCATTTTTAGAGGGATTATCCCAGTGGACATTAAAATCACCCAGTAAAATTAGCTTTCCTGGAAGAAGAGATACTTCATTTACAAAATCATCAAATTCACTAAGAAAATCTGCATTAGTGAATCCATTCATTGGTGATGGGGGTGGCCTATATACAACTATAAAATTGACTGAGTAAGAACTATTAGTGATATGTACGCATTCGAATGTAGAGTAAACTAGATCATCATTTCGCCTAATACGCATTTTAAGTGGAGTTTTAAACAACATAGCAATTCCGCCTCCACGAGTACTAGAGTCACGAGGCTCATTTAGGAAAGTATAACCAGGAGGGGTACACTCACCTATGACAACATTATCATTTTTGTTTAGCCACGTCTCAGTTAAAATCATTACATCAGTGTCATGTTCACAAATATAATCAACCAGATCAACTGTCTTATTTCTTATAGAATGAGCATTCCAAAGAGAACATGTTATGCCAGACTTTACATTAGGATTATATTGAGAAGGATATATCAAATTGTTCCGATTAGATCCTTGTGACCGATCTTCGTTGGTGTGTCTTGGTCTTCTTCTTCCGGATGTGACCACGGATATCGGAGTTACAGTACAGAGCTGAAGTGTAACGGATATATTTGACTGTTTCTCGTGTCTGATGCTGGCTTTTCCGTAGCCACCTCGAGTCCCTCTGCGTGTTTTCTTTCGGTGAATTCCATAAGAATGAATGATGTCGCAAATATCCCGTGGAAGCTGTGCCTTGGAATGTCTCCATTTCAGAAGTTCAGCTGGGGTATACTTGATGTAACGTTGAACTTGATGAGTAGCACGATGAATGGCGGATGTGAAAGAAACACATCCATCTTGCATATGGGGCCCTGGATTTGGATGAACATCTCCGGCATGAAAAAGTTCTAACTGAAAGGAGGCAGTGCAGTTAGAGCTGTATGGTATTCTCCTTTTTAGAAAGTGCTTTCTGATGAATGTTCCGCGATGAAAAGACTGCACAAAAGACTGATCTTTACAATGCACTAAGTCAGTCAGAGAAGTGTATAAACAAAGTACAACAAAGACTTTGAGATGAATAGACCCCATTGTGCTCAGATTGTAATCCAGATGTTCAGGTTCATCCAGGCAAACATTTACCAACTGCAACTTGTCTAGTGGCTCCTAGGTACTATTACAAAACAAGTGGTAGCAATACAATCATATGAAATATCCAAATTACAAGTAAAAATTAACTCTTTTGGAGAGCAAGCAAAAAGCATGTGCAACATGCTAGTGCGCTCATCTAGAGATCAGAAGAGGCACACAGAAGCTCTTCAATTTCAGCCAATGAAGAGTTTCAAGATTTCAGTTTTCCATGAATTATCATGCCTCAGGATACTAATAATCATATTAATTAACCTTACTTGATTTATCCAAAAACTTGATCTCCTGAAACGTTCTGAATATCGAAAACAAACGGAGTTTGACCGGACCATTAGCCTATACACTGTGAAAAAGTTGGGCAATATTGTTTAAATTGGCGTGGGGTCCAGGGGCAAAGCCCCGGTAAGGGTCAAGGAAGCTCTCGTGTTTTAAGCATTAAAATAAGGTCAGATGAGCTTCCAGGGGCCTGCCTACGGGCCTTTGGTGGGGTCTGCATGCCCCCGGAAGCTCGGGGGTTTTAAGCATTTAATTACGGTCAGATGAGCATATTTTGATACCTCATTTGTGAAACCGGCAGGTCACTTTTCATTCTTTCTTTATATTTCCCCATTAACATACTTTTTCAAAAGGGTGTGTGTGTGGGGGGGGGGGGGGGGGCTCGGGGGCTCGGTAGATACTGGGCTTAGGTCCAATTGTCAGGTCCAATTCCGCTCAGTAATTTGTAGGTCCATAAGTCCTAAATAAAAATTACTTTCTACAAAAACATTATTGTCGTATAAACAATTACTAGTTTCTTAAATAGGGCCTGCTTGGCGTACTTAATATCTCAGTGGCGTAGCCTGGATAAGATCAGTCGGGGGCAGGGTGGTGGGGCAAGATTTCCAACAAGGAGGAAAATTTACGATAGGATTACATGTGTGTTATGTTTTACTCTTTTTTCGTCACCACATGAGCGGGGGTTGGCTCTATATAATTATCAAAGATAACAGATAAAATATAATTACTTTAAAAAGAGACAACCATTCAGGGCTATATATCGCCCCCCCCCCCCCTACAGGACCAGGAACGTAGCCGAGGGGGGGGGGGGCGTATTATGAATAGCGAACCTCATTTCGTATCATGAATAGCGACTGTCTACTCCTATTATGAATAGCGACCCTCATTTCTTTTTTATGAATAGCGACCCTAATTTCGTGTTATGAATAGCGACCCTCATTTCGTATTATGAATAGCAACCCTCTACTCCTATTATGAATAGCGACCCTCATTTCTTATTATGAATAGCGACCCTCAGTTCGTATTATGAATAGCAACCCTCTACTCCTATTATGAATAGCGACCCTCTTCTCCTATTATGAATAGCGACCCCCTGCTCCTATTATGAATAGCGACCCTCATTTCCTATTATGAATAGCGACCCTCATTTCGTATTATGAATAGCAACCCTCTACTCCTATTACGAATAGCGACCCTCTTCTTCTATTATGAATAGCGACCCTCATTTCTTATTATGAATAGCGACCCTCTACTCCTATTATGAATAGCGACCCTCTTCTTCTATTATGAATAGCGACCCTCTTCTCCTTTTAAGAATAGCGACCCTATTCTCCTATTATGAATAGCGACCCTCTTCTTCTATTATGAATAGCGACCCTCTTCTCCTATTATGAATAGCGACCCTCATTTCTTATTATGAATAGCGACCCTATTCTCCTATTATGAATAGCGACCCTCTTCTATTATGAATAGCGACCCTCTTCTCCTATTATGAATAGCGACCCTCTTCTCCTATTATGAATAGCGACCCTCATTTCTTATTATGAACAGCGACCCTCTACTCCTATTATGAATAGCGACCCTCTTCTTCTATTATGAATAGCGACCCTCTTCTCCTATTATGAATAGCGACTCTCATTTCTTATTATGAAAAGCGACCCTCTACTCCTATTATGAATAGCGACCCTCTTCTTCTATTATGAATAGCGACCCTCTTCTTCTATTATGAATAGCGACCCTCATTTCTTATTATGAATAGCGACCCTCTACTCCTATTATGAATAGCGACCCTCTTCTCCTATTATGAATAGCGACCCTCTTCTTCTATTATAAATAGCGACCCTCATTTCTTATTATGAATAGCGACCCTCTACTCCTATTATGAATAGCGACCCTCTTCTTCTATTATGAATAGCGACCCTCTTCTCCTTTTATGAATAGCGACCCTCATTTCTTATTATGAATAATGACCCTTATGAATAATAACCCTTATGAATAACGACCCTCATTTTGCCTTATGAATAGCGACCCTCATTTCGTATTATGAATAGCGACCCTCATTTCGTATTATGAATAGCGACCCTCTTTCTGTGTTATGAATACAGACCCTTTTGTAATATTATGAATAGGGACCCTTATGAATAACGACCCCGATTTCCTATTATGAATAGCGACCCTCTTCTACTATTATGAATACCGACCCTCTTCTTTGATTATGAATAGCGGTCCTTATGAATAATGACCCTTATGAATAATGACCCTTTTCTCCAATTATGAAAAGCGGACCTTATGAATAGCGGTCCTTATGAATAATGGACCTTATGAATAGCGGACCTTATGAATAGCGGTCCTTATGAATAGCGACATTGACCCTTAGCTACATAGCACTCATGATTGTCGTGTAAATTAATGCTGCGTTTCGAATACGTTTGCACAAATTTATTCTATTCCTATCTTAAGTGTATGACCAACCAATATAATCCATGGCATCCAGTCTATTATAAAAATGGCTAAAGGTAAAGGAATGTTTAACATGTTTTCAGAATTCGTTTTCCTATGAGTGTAACCCACGCATCACCTAACAACAGCATAGTATACATGACTGTGTGTAGGCATGTACCCATGACTAGCACTCATGGTTTTCGTGTACTTCTGGTTGCGTGTCGAATACGTCTGCAAAAGTTATTCTATTCCTATTTTTAGTGTATGACCAACCAATATGATCTATAGCATCCAGTCTATTATAAAAATGGCTAAAGGTGAAGGAATGTTTAACATATTTTCAGAATTCGTTTTCCTATGAGTGAAACCCACGCATCACCGTACAACAGCATACATATCCCATATACCACAAGCAGGGGCGGCCGAGCGACTTCCAAAGTGGTGGGGGGGGGGCACAAACAAAAAAGGGCACTCTCTGGGAAAAAAAGGGCACCTACAGTGGGAAATCTCAAAGCGAAAATATACAATTTTTTAGACATTGGTATATACCCATGGGCGTCAATCCTTACGTAATACCTATTGTTCAGGGGGGATGAATGAATAAATCAATCATCCCCCCTGAACAATAGGTATCAATTACAGATCTACGCCCATGTATATACCCCTACATTGTGATTACATTATCAGGGATGATTTCAATATTTGTTTCTCTTCATACATCATACAAGATATCGCTCAAGCATCATACTTTACAGTTGGGTGTGATGTCTGAATATGCATTTACGAGCGAGCGAAGCGAGCAAGAATTTTTTTTAAAGATCTGTGAGGTCGCAGTGCGAAAAATTACATCTTATAAAGAGGAAAAAAAGCCGACCGTGATGGGGTTATAAGCACATTCTCATAACGGAAGACTGAAAAGACCTTTGATAAGTAACATAATTATATCATCTTTAAATGCGAGCGAGCGCAGCGAGCGAACTTTGGGGGAAATTGCTCTTAGTCGCATCAAATAAGGGGCACGTATAATGATTACATGAAATGGGGAAAATTATCGAAAGGGATAGTACACTTATTAGAAAAGAAAAGAGCACGTGTCAAAGTACAAAGGATAATTATAAGCGGTGAAAATTAGGCATTTTTTCACCTGAAAAGTGGCACTCACCAGTGATGAAAAAAAGGCGTTTCCGAAAATGGGAAATAGGCATTTGTTGACGGAAAAGGGGCACCCATCAGATTTTGATAGGGGCATTTATAAGAGGTGAAAAGGGGATAGGTCCCTTATTAGAAAGAAAAAGGGGCACGTATCATTATTAAAAGGGGAATTAACAGAGTTGAAATGGGGCACTGACCAGATTTTTAAAAGGGGCGGTTATGAGAAGGGGAAGGAGCTCTTTCTTTTAATTGGGGGCACTTATCATAAGGAAAAGGGGCACTTATTAGAAAGGGAAAGGGGTAGTTATGAGAAGGGGAAGGAGCTCTCTCTATTTAATGGTGGCACTTATCATGAGGAAAAGGGGCACTTATTAGAAAATAAGAGGGGCACATGTTAAAATGAAAGGTGTGCTCATCTGAGTTTAAAAAAGGGGTAGTTATTAAAAGGAGAAGGGGCACTTCTTACAAAGGAAAAAAGGGGAAGTTGTCAAAGTAAAAGGAGCATCTCTCAGTTTTTAATAGGGCAAGTATCAGAGGTGAAGGGGGCACTTATTAAAAGTGAAAAGGGGCACTTCTCGTACCTGAAAAGAGGCACTTACTAGAGATTAAAAAGGGCACTTATTCAAGATAATTTCAAGATTTATGAGAATGGAAAATGGACACATATTGCAAAGGAAAATGGGAACATGTCGAAGGAAAAGGGGCACGTGTCAAAAAATAAAAAGGGCACTCGTCAGAGGTGAAAAGAGGGAAGGGGCACTTTTACTAAGTAATAGGGGCACTTGTCAAAGTAAAAGGGGCACCTTTCCTATGTAAAAGGGGCACTTTTCCTATGTAAAAATGGGCACTTTTGGTGTATCTGAGAAAGTGGGGGGCACTGTGCCCCCCTGCCCCCCCCCCCCGGGGAGGGCCGCCTCTGAGCACAAGTGACCCAGATCACCCCCATATGGGCTTGCTACCTGGGAAAAAGGGAAAAGGGGAAGAAACGGGCAGAAGAAAAAAGGAAGGGGAAGAAAAAAGGAAGAAAGACAAGAGAAAGACGGTTTTGTCCAAATGGCAGCATGTAGGAGAAAAGACTTTCAGTTTGTTCCCTAATACATACTCAGTATCTATTTTGTTTTATTGAATTCATCCATTTCTTTGTTTATTTATATATCTACATGTTGGTAAAGTCTAAATTTCTTGAAAATAGATGATATCAGTCTGGTAGGCCCATACACTGCAGGCAAGAGTCAGGACTAACATTTAGCATGTTATTAATTTTATTACCACTCTCATATTCTCTGAAATGTTATCTTTATTGAGCGTGACTTGAAAAAGTTAATAACTTGGAAGGGAGGGGTGCAACCTGCTACACGCTTCTACCCCTTGGTTGCTTTGATCCATTGCCGAAAATATTTTGGCATCTATCACCCCCCCCCCCCCCCCCCCCCCAGTGGCGTAGACAGGTTCGTACACCTGGGGGGGATGACTCAGGGGCGGATCTAGCTTTTTGCTAAGGGGGGGTTGTCCAAAATAATGACGATGCGGAGCATCCTCCACGAGCCGCGAAGCGGCGAGCCGATTTTTTTGGGGGTGTTTATTTGAACCCCGTAAGTGATGTTTTCCTGGCATCTATTAAAGGTATTACAAAGTTTTGGTATGGGGTCATGAATTTGGTTCAAATTAACATATTGGAAGCATATGCGTTCCTACAATATACATTGATCGTTGTCGCGGTTGAAATCGAGTCTAAAGTTATGAAATTATAAATAATAAACTCTTTATGTTGTATAGCTCCGTCTCAAGGTCAATATATTAATTTAGCTACGAAACAATGTTTCTTGACTAAAATCGACCGATTAGCTATTTCCGTTTGGAAATTATACATCCCAACTACATATTTTGAGATTTTCATGGTCGCAGCTACCATTGTACGGCCATAGGCGCTATTTGAAATTTATCAAGATTTACCGGGAGCACCGGTAAATTGTTATATTCAATTTTTCTCGAAAACAGAAGTGTTTTGGGGGCTAATTTTTGTAGTGCTTATAATACATCCACAGGGGCATCCAAATCTATCAAAATTGTAAAGATTCACTATCCACCCAATTTTCAAAATTTCCCAAAACTTTGTATTACCTTTAACACAATGGAGACCATAAAAAGCAGTGCATGATAACGTCTTTTTAAATCAAGTAACAGTTAAATACACAGTTATATCCAGAGTTATCATGTGTTTGGTTAAGTTACCAGATGAGTTGAATATCTTCTCACAATATTTGCACTTGAAAGGGTTTCTCTCCAGCGTGCGTTCTTTTTTCTTTCTTTTTTTCTTTTTTTTTCTTCTTTTTTTTTTCCTTTTTTTTTGGGGGGGGGGGGCGCCCAAGGGGGGGGGGGGGGGTTAAACCCCCTTAACCCCCCCGTAGATCCGCGCCTGTTTAATCTTGTGGTTATCTTGTGGTTTCCAAACCACAAGATAACCACAAAATACTTGTAAGATTTTCTTTTTTTTACCGTCTGAATTGGCTTTCACCGTGTGAATGCGGCTAATAACAATAAACACAATTACAATAATGATGAGGATTATTATTATCATCATCATAATTATTATTATTATTAATATTATAATAATTATCATTATTATTATTACTATTATTATCATCATTATGACTTATTAAGTAAGCAAATATCATTCCCCAAAACCTGGGGGGGATGATTGTACATGCCATCCCCCCCCACCTTGTGAGGTGGGGGGGATGCATCCCCCTCATCCCCCCAGTTGTCTACGCCCCTGCCCCCCCCCCCCCACACACACACACACACACACACACACACACACCCAACCATGGATACAAATCGACACCCCTGGTGTGTTATCTCATTAAACAAAACAATTACTCATTTATTTACATTGAATATTAGGCAGTTGAAGAAAAAAACGTGTTAATATCAACTCAACCTCAAAAAAAAGCTTATTACAAGCACAAGTTATGATGATAATTACAATCTTGACATCATTCGATTCCCTTCAGTGTTTAAGGTAACCTTCTCATTTAGTGATACAAAATGGATGATGTTTATTTGGAGTGTTATCTTTTTTAATACGAAAGTCTGCGTCAAGTTCTTTGATATTCATCATCATTTTAGTCCTTATCATACATTCAGGTTCATGAGTTTGTATACGCTGTACGAGATAAACACCTTACGCTCCCTACGCGTGTAAAATGGCGCAGTGGAAAAATGGGCAGAGAGAGCTTAGATATCATGACATGTAGTTAGTATAGGCTTTTAAAATATTAACCAAAGGGTTTCCCGTGGACTGAAACAAGATACTCATTACTGTGGAAGCCTGGGTACATTGCATCATTTTACACAATAAAGCACCGGAATCACGAGGCACAACTTATATTTTTAAAGGATTTTAAACCAACGAAACACATGCATAGGGGCTGGTCCACATTCATTTGCACTTTATGTTGACTTTATAAAGACTCTGGTACTCAATTACCCGTGGCAGACATGCTATGAATAGGGTATCATTGGACAGAAAATAAGTTACCCTTCATCATGAAACCGATTTCAAAGTCAAATTGATTATGAATTTTTAATGAGGAGCTGCTAATGTTTGATCCACTTGTTTTTTATCCTTTTGTATACGCACTGTACAGCGGCACTATGTTCGTCCGCCATTACTGAGGCTTCCCTGTGCACTAAACCCACCCTGCACCTAACAACAGCATACGTATGCAGGGGCGTACGCAGGATTTTTTCAAGGGGGGGGGGGGGGGGTTTAAAATATTTTGCTCCCGAAAATTTGAAAATCGCGCCGTCCGAAAAGTCGCTCAGTGGGGGGGGGGGGGGGGGGGGGGGGGGGGGGGGGGGGGTAAGCGGACACTTTTTTTTTTTTTTTGGAGGTCGAAAAAAAATCGCAACGACTCAGCCAGCCGAAATGTCGCTCAGTGGGGGGGGGGGTAAGGTCACCTTATTTAAGTTATTTAAGTCAGTCGTGGGTATAATTTTTTTTATTTATTTATTTATTTTTTTTTTTAATAATAAAAAAAAAAAAAAAAAAAAAAAAAATTAAAGGGGGGGGGGTTGGTTTTTTTTAGGGGGGTTTACATACATTAAAATACCAAAGGGGGGGTTTGAACCCCCAACCCCCCCCCCCCCCTGCGTACGCCCCTGTACGTATGTATAGCACGATTGTCGTGCAAATTATTGCCGCGTTTCGAATACATGAGCACAAATTTATTCTATTCCTATCTTAAGTTTATGGCCAACCAATATAATCTATGGCATCCAGTCTATTATAAAAATGGCTAAAAGTAAAGGAATGTTCAACATATTTTCAGAATTTGTTTTCCTATGAGTGAAACCCACGCATCACCTAACAACAGCATAGTATGCTACATCTATGTAGGCAAATACCCATGTATAGCACTCATGGTTTTCGTGTACTTCTGGTTGCGTTTCGAATACGTCTGCACAAATTTATTCTATTCCTATCTTAAGTGTATGACCAACCAATATGATCTATAGCATCCCGTCTATTATAAAAATGACTAAAGGTAAAGGAATGTTAACATAATTTATTTTCAGAATTCGTTTTCCTATGAGTGAGTGGTCCATGACGATATTTTAAGGCGGCATCCAAAGAAAGAAGTTAAGGAATTATGCTATTAATGATGTTATGAATAAACGTATTACTAAACATAATCCATTTCCAGATGTATCTATGATGAATAATGAAAAATTATTTCTTTAAAAAATCATCATGAAAAGCGAACGGAATTTCAGAATTCCTTGATTTTCGAATTTCAAACATTTTCTGATCTGTACCACTGAACCGTATCGATTTAAGACTGCATGTACCCATTCTTGGTATCTTCAAATAAGAAACTGTTAATCCTTGTGATACTAAATCATATCTAATTGTAAACTATAAGAAGAACTATACCCTGTCTAAAGATACAATTTTTATAATTATAATGCCAAGGATGATTGAACAGCAGGCTTTTCAAAAAATAATGTCAAAATCCTCTTGTTCCAAGTTCGTGCTGAAGTAATGAATGTGGGTCAAATGCCATTATGTGTGTGTTATCTCATTAAACAAAACAATTACTAATTTATTTACATTGAATATTAGGCAGTTGAAGAAAAAAAAACGTGTTAATATCAACTCAACCTCAAGAAAACGCTTTTACAAGCACAAGTTATGATGATAATTATAATCTTGACATCATTCGCTTCCCTTGTTTAAAGTAACCTTCTCATTTAGTGATACAAAATGGATGATTTTTATTTGGAATGTTATCTTTTTTAATACTTCTGCGTCAATTTCTTTGATATTCATCATCATTTTAGCCCTTATCATGCATTTAGGTTTATGAGTTTATATACGGCTATACGAGATAAACATCTCCTTACGCGTGTGAAATGGCGCGGTGGACAAATGGGCAGAGAGAACTTAGATATTATGACATGTAGTTAGTAGGCTTTTAAAATATTAACTAAAGGCTTTGCGGTGGACTGAAACAAGATACTCATTACTGTGGAAGCCTGGATACATTGCATCATTTTACACAATAAAGCACCGGAATCACGAGGCGCAACTTAAATTTGTAAGGATTTTTAAACCAACGAAACACAAGCATATAGGGGCTGGCCCAAATTCATTTGCTTCCTTAAAGATAAAGTTGAGTTCAAGTTACATGCCATATTTATAATATTAAGCCATTTGAAGAGCCATGCCTTTCAAATTCTTCCACACTTGCATAATAAAATCATAACGCTCACAAATTATTGTTCACCTCTTCCCAGAACTCAGCCTTCTCTTTAAGCCAAGTTTATTTTTAATTCTATGTCTAGCATTGAAGTTACTACCTTAGCACTATTTTCTCTCATCTGAACAATGTCACCAAGTCCCTTTAAATCATGCTTCTTTGTAAGCTAAGAAGAACTAATATCCAGTCTAATGATACTATTTTCATAAGTATGCTGCCAAGGATGACTAAACGGCAGGCTTTTCAAGAAATGATTGTCAAAATTCTCTAGTTCCAAGTTTTGGCGGAAGTAATGAATGTGGGTCAAATGCCATTATTTGTGTGTTATCTCACTAAACAAAACATTGCTCATTTATTTACATTCAATTTATTGCAGTTAAAACAAAAAGTGTTTATATCAGCTCAATCTCAATAAATTGCTTATTACAAGAAGAATTGATGATATTATCCTTGTTATGATAATTACAATCTTGACATCATACGCTTCCCTTGTTTAAAGTAACCTTCTCATTGAGTGATACGAAATGGATGATGTTTATTTGGGATGTTATCTTTTTTAATATGTAAGCCTGTTGTCACATTTCTTTGATAAGTACGAAACACAAGCATATAGGGGCTGGCCCAAATTCATTTGCTTCCTTAAAGATAAAGTTGAGTTCAAGTTACATGCCATATTTATAATATTAAGCCATTTGAAGAGCCATGCCTTTCAAATTCTTCCACACTTGCATAATAAAATCATAACGCTCACAAATTATTGTTCACCTCTTCCCAGAACTCAGCCTGCTCTTTAAGCCAAGTTTATTTTTAATTCTATGTCTAGCATTGAAGTTACTACCTTAGCACTATTTTCTCTCATCTGAACAATGTCACCAAGTCCCTTTAAATCATGCTTCTTTGTAAGCTAAGAAGAACTAATATCCAGTCTAATGATACTATTTTCATAAGTATGCTGCCAAGGATGACTAAACGGCAGGCTTTTCAAGAAAGGATTGTCAAAATTCTCTAGTTCCAAGTTTTGGCGGAAGTAATGAATGTGGGTCAAATGCCATTATTTGTGTGTTATCTCACTAAACAAAACATTGCTCATTTATTAACATTCAATATATTGCAGTTAAAACAAAAAGTGTTTATATCAGCTCAATCTCAATAAATTGCTTATTACAAGAAGAATTGATGATATTATCCTTGTTATGATAATTACAATCTTGACATCATACGCTTCCCTTGTTTAAAGTAAACTTCTCATTGAGTGATACGAAATGGATGATGTTTATTTGGGATGTTATCTTTTTTAATATGTAAGCCTGTTGTCACATTTCTTTGATAAGTACCTTATCATGCATTTAGGTTCATGAGTTTATATACGCTATACGAGATAAACATCTCCTTACGCGTGTAAAATGTCGCAGTGGAAAAATGGGCAGAGAGAGCTTAGATATCATCACATTTAGTTAGTAGGCTGTTTAAAATAATTAACTAAAGGGTTTCCCGTGGACTGAAACAAGATACTGTGGAAGCCTGGATACATTGCATCATTTTACACAATAAAGCACCGGAATCACGAGGCACAAATTATAGTTTTAAAGGATTTTAAACCAAAGAAACACATGCATAGGGGCTGGTCCACATTCATTTGCTTCCTTAAGCCCGAATTTGGAACAAGGCGATTTTGACAACACTTTATGTTGACTTTATAAAGACTCTGGTACTCAATTACCCGTGGCAGAAATATTATGAATAGGGTATCATTGGACAGGAAATAGGTGACCATTTCATCATGAATCCGATTTCAAAGTCAAATTAATTATGACTTTTTAATGAGGAGCTGCTAATGTTGGATCCACTTGTTTTGGATACGCACTGTTAGCGGCGCTATGTCCGTCCGCCATTACTGGGGATTCCCTGTGCACGAAACCCACCCATCTCCTAACAACAGCATGCGTTTGCTACATGTATGTAGGCAAATACATATAGCACTCATGATTTTCGTGTACATGAATGTTGCATTTCGAATACGTCTGCAAAAGTTATTCTATTCCTATGAACAACCACTATGATCTATAGCAGCCATCCAGTCTATTATAAAAATTGCTAAAGGTAAAGGAATGTTTAACATATTTTCAGAATTCGTTTTCCCATGAGTGAGTGGTCCATGACGATATTGTAAGGCGGTATCCAAATAAAGCAGGTATTTTGCGAATAATGATATGAATAAGAGTATTACTTAACAATATCAATTGCCAGATGTATCTATGATCAATTATAAAGTAAAATTACTTTAAAACATCATTGAAAAGCGAACGGAATTTCAGAATTCGTTTATTGTCAATATTCAAACATTTTCAAAATGGCGATCTGTACCACTTTCCTCCATACTACGTAACGTGATCTGCACAGAGGACCGTTGAGCGTTATTTCCTTTATTGTTTAAGTAATACACGTTTTTATATGTATAACACAGTACAGGGACGGTGATTTCTTTTCGTGACCGGGGGGGGGGGGGGGCATGAAATGCTGGGGACAAGGGAGCATACTTTTTGTTGGGGGGGGGGTAGGGCGGGTATTTATGTTATCATTTTATCATGTTTCTTTTATACATTATATGCTTATGATATTATGATAATGTTTTAAAAAAATGAGTGACTTCAAGCGTAAAAAGAAATGAAAGAGATCTTGAAATTTCATTTGTTTTTGTTGTTGTTGTTGCTGGGTATATAAGGGTGTCCAATCTGAACAGATTATTTCCGCCTGGCTATTCTGTTTTTCGATTTATTCATCAGTAATTAGTAGATGGCGCTGTTTCTGTTCCTCTGGTTCGAATATTGATTCAGTGGGTATCGCGCCGCGGGTATCACAGCTTCCGCAATAGGCAATAGTTTAGGTGTCGACCATGAACAGGATGCGACTATGTTATTAATAATATAAGTTAAACGTGCAGTGCTAAACTACACCTTTCCTTCCTCTCCTAGAGAGAGGAGGCGAATAACGACATAGCAAACTTTGGTGTTTAGACATATATATAATTCTATAATGAATGGTATCTATCTGTGGCTTTTATGAAAGCCAACAGATCGTGCAGACAATCTTCTTTCCCCACACTCTAAAAACTAAAATGTTAAATCTCATCTTAAAAGGGCCGAGGAGTGACCACTCTTTCAAAATGTCAGATTGTAACTTTTAACCTGCTAGATTCAACCTTTATAGTGTTGGATCCAGCATGTTCAAAGTGTTATTCTACCATTTTGAAAGAGTGGTCACTCCTCGGCCATTTTAAATGCAGTAAATTCTTTAAACTCTTATCTTTAATTTTCAACCTTGAAAACAACCTTTTCCTCTTTCGTACATATTTCTTACAAACCATTAAATAATGTTCGATTGTTTGAGTTTCATAATACAAAATCACAAAGGCCATTTTCATCACGGTTTATTAATACTGAATTTGTAAAAGTTTAATTTGCATTTTCCCATTCTCATTTCATGTAATAATCTACCATCTTTTCTACAAAAACCAGATAAGTTAATAAGTCTCATTATAATATGGATGGATCTGAAATAACAATCTATCTTTATCTATCGTTTTCCACTGATTTTGCAATAAATGCTTTGCCATAAATTCATGACCGGGGAGGGCGCACAATATGAAAAATTAATGAAGACGAGGAGTGGGAACGGTTAATCATTTGGGCACAGAAAACATGAAAATAGCACATGTTAGGTGAACTTAGTGATCAGAGAAATTCGTCTGATAATCATTGATTAAAAAAATAAATAAACAAAACAAAACAACATGTTAAAAGGCCCCAAATAAATTTCACCGGCAATTTCACCCTGATGACAGTGAAGTTTCAGCACCTGTGTTTCTGCTTTAAAGTTTCATCGACACTTTTAGCTCGGGTCCGGATCCAGGTTTCTGTAATGCATGCACACACCAAAAATCTTTTTTAATATTTGTTTTTTTTATTGCAATATTTTGTTAATAATTGGAAAAGAGCTCATTTATATTCAAATTTGTAATTTACATTTTTACGCTCTGCCCGCAGGCCACAATACTCATTTCGCTGGTGTACTAAAAAGTTGTCATAGGCTATAACATGAAAAGTAGGAGCAGTGTGCCTGCGTCTTTTTTTATACCTAACCTAGCTATCCCAGCGCTGCATATTTGAATATATGAATATTCGCGTTGGTACGGTGTGGTGGAGATCAAAGTAAATCGGTACGTCGCAATGATTATTGACAAGTTACGCAATGTCATTTATTTTAAGGAAATGTAGCTTTTTACTTGTAATTTGTAGGAAATCTCATTATTTGACAACTTTATCGCATCAGAGTATGCGTGCGTATCATGAATATTTATGACTAGCGCATGGCGTATATATATTGAGCCAATCAAATGCAGCGGTTGAATGGCTAGGTTGGGTTAAACAAAAACGCGCCCCCCCCCCCCTTTCCTCATGGCCTGACGGACTCAAAAGCGGAGTTGAGCCCCCTTGTGTAGGATAAGAAATAGCGACATCTTGTGTCTGAGTTTAAAGTTAAAACAGTGTGCTGCATAACTTCTCTGTATAATTATATGATAGCACGTACAAATTGATTTGCTCCGTCTTGTTTAAACATGGAATACTCAGCTGCATTAAAAAGGAAGTCCACCCGGACATTAAGCTAGTTTTCATAGATGCAGAAAAATGAGAGGAACAGGTAAATCAAATTTGGAGCAAATTCTGACTACAAAAAAGAAAGTAATAAATATAATGGAATGTACGATCAATCAAACACAAGTTGGCAACCCTGTGACGTATCTTGCGAGCTCCCCTCCCATCTCTGCTCTGCTCTGTATGTTGGTGTGACCATAGTTCGCACATGATCGTAATTTGCAGACAGTTCCATATCTCAACAAATCAGTAAGATTTCGAAAATCTGACATCACCAAAGGAAAGGAGAAAATGAAATTACCTACTCACAACATATTCTAGTCACAACATTTTCTTTGGAATTGGGTATACAATTATGAAAATATAGACAAGAGATCGACAAATTTTGCAGACTTCTGCTCCGTTCTGAAACAAATATGAACTTGCCGACATGGGTCTGAAAATCTTCATGTTGAGAGGGATTATACGATTTAAACAAAATTGAAAACATCTGAGAAGTTTCTGAGCTTCACATTTGATAACTAGGGTCCTTAAATCAAACTGGCCGCCAAGAGAGTATCACAATTTTCTTGAAATGAGCAAGCAAGCAAGTTAAAGAATCTCTAGATTATGCCTATCAGTTTTTTTAAGAACCAACCAAAATCGAAAAGTTGAACAACAACATAATATAAAAACAGAGACGCGATGGATCAGTGGTAAGAGCAATGATCTTGTAACCGGGAGATTCTAGGTTTGAAAAAAAAAATGGATGCGCTAGTGTCTCTCGGAAAGGACTTAAAGTCGCCAGTCCCCTGGTTGCATACCAAGAAGCATATACATGGACATAAACTCAAATAACTCGAGCGTCAAACAATTACTTCAAAGGGCCTAGGAGTAAAAAACTTTTTCAAAATATACTGCTTCCAACAGTGGCGTATCTACGAAGGGGGGGGGGAGAAAAAGATGCAAGGGAGGGGAATGATGAAGGAAAAGGAAAAGGAACGTGAAATAACCATAAGAAGACATCGTAGTTTTCTCGAAAATACTATTCAAAGATTATACTTTTGGGTTAATGCACCTCTTACATGAGATTATGATAAAGACAAATCACGATTTGATTTTGTATTGAGTAGTACACATGTAAGCAAAACTTACTCTAAACAGTCACTGTAGGCCTGTATAGCTACATAATGTTTTTACAAGGTAACAAATCAATACCGATAATTATGAAAGAATACACACTCGATTATTCTTTGTCTTTTAAATTAAGGGTATATCACCAAAACATTGTTGTAATATCGTAATAACGTCAATTTCATGAAAAACGAAGGTCAGAAACCGCGAGAGTATGTTATTTCACGAGGAAATAGAAACAAGATGCATTCCCCCATATGTAGGCAACGAAGTGCGCGATTATCCTTCTATTTTCAGCGAGGTACCCAAGTACATCTTTTATCTCTTGTTTAAATCGAAATAACATTTTTAGCAGGCTCAGTCGCTTTACTCGCTTCCAACATTTGGGTAATCGCCGAATATTCCCATATTCGTGTATCGAGGTAACAACATATTATGAGGGTTTTTTGTATTCATTTATGTTGCTCTGCGAGTCGCCCTCATAAATCAGTGTAAGTCTTATCAAGTGGGTTAATTACATTACAGGTACTGCCAAAATGAAGGAAAATTAGCATAATTTACATATGTTAGTCATGTTAGGGGAATTATCATGTTTTATTTGGGCATATTATTTGTGTGAAAGTTATCCGATCAAGAATAAGGGGTTGTACCGAAGGTTATATTTGATAATTTAATGAAATTAGCAGAAGTGTTATTTTACTAACTAGTACATAATTGCCTTCTTATACGTGTAAGTAAAGGGAAGATATGCGGAAAGGCAGGATTGTGTATTTAGGTAATTCCATTACGTTTGAACCGATACGTCTAGCCATAAGTTAGTTCTTACAGTCTGTACTTGTGTTGAGTTCACACTAACTGTTGTTCAGGTAAGCATTAAAGCCTTTCGACATAATTTTATAACTCGACATTCTGGTCTGTTAAACGTAGACAAAAGGGTGAGAATCAGCGACTGTCAGGTGATTACGAAGCATGGATGATTGATTGCTCGAGGGATGATCAATTGGTTGCTGCTGTGCATAAGAAGGGTGTAGATTTACTCCCTACAGGGTGTGAAATCGTTCCTATATGGTATAAAATTCAACCCCACGAGTGTAAATTTGAACCCATTTTTCAAGAAAATGGAAACCAAAAGGTGTTAATTAAGCACCATTGGGTGCAAATTTCACTCCTTAAAGGAAGTAATATCATAACCTTGGGGTGCAAATTTACACCTTCTTGTGGGGTGTAAATTTACTCCCTGCATTGGGGATTAAATTTACTCCCTGAAGGGAGTTACTTATGCGACAAGCAGTTACACCCTATAGGGAGTCAATTTACACCTCTTTTTCTCTGTGTGTACAAAAATATAATCAATTTCTGATTTTGCTCCTAACCTCATTCTCTCTAGAGGCACTACTCAAAATATATCATGGATGGCATATTGTATATCATAGGTCCTCTAAAAAGGTTAAGATCCTTTGAGAAGTTGACATTAAAAAAAAAAATTGTGTGTGGACAATCAAGATTAATGAAATTATCCCCCGATGACAATCACCCCCCGAAAAAAATAAAATTATTCTTATATTTTTCCCATTTCCTTTAAACTTTCATCAGACTGCTTTTCTTAATTTTGCTGCTTTCTTTTAGAGAAACTTGCTATTAAGTTGGATTTTCCTTTCAGAAATCTGTAACAAAATGTTATAAGAATTTACAAAGAAAACAGCGTATTTAATTATTTTTTAACTTACAACTTGCCGGGAGCTACATGATACAATATATCAGCAGGCTGCATCCAACATTCATTTTTTTTTTAATGAGAGCTCTTCACGAGACCGGAAATGTTTGTTTGTTGGGGAAATCCACGCTCTTCGAAATGTGGTGTCATAGGAGGTTGCTAAGGATATCCTGCAATGTATAGGTTCATATTAGATCAAATGATTTTGTCAAGAGATTTTGGGGTGATTGTCTTCAGGGGGGGGGGGGGGCTGTAATTTTCCTTGGGGGTAATTTTCTGGGGGGGGGGGGGTAAGTGTGCTTACTGGTTAAAACTGGTTCTAGGACAATTAGCCCCTGGCCAATCACCCCCAGCCAGAGAATAATTACATTGCCAGAAAAAGGTAAAAGAACGTGAAATGCATGTAACCATAAGAAGACATTGTAGTTTGCTCGAAAATGCTCTTCAAATGTTATAATATTATGTTAATGCAGCTCTTACAAGAGATTTTGATGAAGAAACATCGCGATTTGATTTTATATTGATTAGTAAACGTGTAAGCAAAACTTACTCTAAAAGTTCCTGTTCGTAAATATCCCTGTAACAGTCCCTGTAGGCCTGTAGCTACATAATCTCGTAATTTTTTTACTATATTCATATTGTTTTTACAAGATAAAACACCAATATCGATAATTATGAAACATTATATACCTCACTTAAGTAATCCAGCAATCTGATTGGTCGAAATTGCATTCATAAACTTTAACTGTTCCTGTAAAAACAGACCTATTTTCCCAATAACCATGGTTATTGGGAAAATAGGTCAGTCTCCATGGTTACCCCATAGGTTTACATGTTAAAAAATGGTTTGAGCGATCGAGGATACCGTATGTGTGCGAAGAATTGGTCGGTAGTTTCAATACAATTGAATCTCGATCGATCTTACCGACAATTTTATCTTGCATTGTTGACATGAAGACGAAAATAAACTTCCAAAAACAAAAAAACAACATCTGCCGATAGATCTTGATCTAAGTTCGTGCCAATATGCATTGCAAAAGTAAAAGAAGGGTCCGTTTAATGGAGCTTTTGCGAAGCATTCATCACGCGAAGCCGGTTTCAATCCATTTTAATGTATATATTGTACAAAACTGCCAAGCATGGTAACAGTGCGCGATGGCCGAGTGGTATAAGGCATTGGATTTAGATACATCACTTATTGTACGCAAGAGTTCGAATCCCATCTTCGACAAAAAAAAAATATATTATTTTTTATTTTTTAGTCTATTTTTTTCGGCATATAAAAGTATTAATGACTGCTTTAATATTCGAGAAATAGTTGTTTTTATACGCTCTCGGGAAGGTTACAATTGGGCTATTCCCCTCGGCACGCCTCGGGTAATAGCACAATTCTAACCTTCCCTTGAGCGTATAAAAACAACTATTTCTCTCAAAGCAGTCATTAATACTATAATATACACTCGATCATTATGTTTCTTTAATTAATTAATGTTATATTACCACAAATATTGTTGTGATATCGTAGTAACTTCAGTTTCATGAAAAACGAAGTTTAAAAAAACCGCGAGAGTATGTTTTTTTCACGGGGAATTAGAAACAAGATGCATACCCCATATTATGTGGGCGACGAAGTGCACGATTATCCTTCTATTTGTCAGCGAGGTACCCAAATTTATCTTGTAACTTTAAAAAAAAAAAATCGAAATCACATTTTTAGCAGGCTCATTCACTTTACTCGCTTCCAACATTTGGGTAATCGCCGAATATTCCCATATTCGTATATGAGGGTTTTTGTATTCATGTATGTTCCTCTACGAGTCGCCCTCATAAATCAGTGTAAGTCTTATCAAGTGGGTTAATTACGTTTCTTTTTTAGAAATATAAAAATTCTCATACGCAGGATTTTTTAAGGGGGGGGGGGGGGCTAAATCTTGAAAAACACATTTTTTGTTGTTGTAGGCCGGCCGATATTTCGTTCAGTGGGGGGGGGGGGGGCGGTTACGTCTGTTTTTTGTTTCACCCTTTAGCATACACACTTGTTATTATTTTTATTTGTTTAATTGTTTTTTTGTTTTTTTTTGACAAAAATTAAGGGGGGTGGTTATCCTCCTAGACCCACACATTAAAGAAATTTGAGGGGGGGGGGGGTTAACCCCAAGCCCCGCCTGCGTACGCGCCTGCCCGTAAGTGTGTACTTGGCAAATCACGAGTGCCAGAGTGACTGAAGTATAAGTGTTAATCTGCCGTTATGAAAATATGACCATCTCCTTGGCCCATTCAAATGTCGAATTAACACTTAAGTCTTTAGAGTGTATGCTTTCAGATTAATATAAACAGGTAAAACAAACAATCAAACCAATAAACAGGAGTGGCATCCCCATACACGTTTGCTAAGCTTGAAGTCACCAATACCATTAGATTAAAAGGGCAATTTAGCCGTCGTACTATTTCATTTGCATGAAAGCAGTAAAATCAGAGAAACGAAATGTCGAAAGTTTGAAATAAATCGGATCAATCATAAAAGTTGTGAATGTTTGAAGTATCAAATCAACAGCCGATTCGGCCAATTTGAAATTCCTTACGTGAGGTGATTCCAACGTTAAAAAAATCATAACTAACTTATATTTTGTCCCATTTCCTTTCAACTTTCATCAATCAAATAATATTTTGATGTAGGATATAACACAAATATACACTGCTTTCTTTTCGAGGTACTGGTAAAAACTGGTTCTAGGACAATTAGCCCCTGGACAATCACCGCCCGGAAAATAACCCCCCCGGAAAACAATTACCCCCGATGACAATTACCCCCCCCCCAAAAAAAAAAAAAATCACAACTCTCTTATATTTTGCCCCATCTTCTTTAAACTTTCATCAATCTGCTTTTCTTAATTTTGCTGCTTTCTTTTACAGAAAACTGCTATTAAGTTGGATTTTTCTTTTAGAAAGCTGTTACAAAATTTAAAAAGAATTCATGAAGAAAACAGCGTATTTAATATTTTTTTAACTTACCACTTGCCGGGAGCTACATGATACAATATATCAGCAGGCTGCAAACGACTCCGGGATGAAAATTGGGATCCAGTCAATATCATGCAAGAGTCTACTCTTATCTGAAAGACAAATCGATTCGTTTTTTAAGCGTGAACGTCAGCGAGGCAGTCAACATTCATTGGGTTTTTGATTGGTTAAGAGCTCTTCGGTTGAGTGCTCTTCACGAGACCGGAAATATTGTTTGCAGAAATGTGGTGTTGGAGGATGATGCTGAGGATATCCTAGTGCAAGGTTTATAGATCAAATGAATTTGGGGTTGATTGTCTTCAAGGGGGGGGGGGGTTATTGTCCACGGGAGAAATTGTCCTAGGGGTGGTTGTCCGAGGTGGGTAAATTTCCGGGGGTAATTTTTCAGGGAGTTATTGTACGAGGGGGGGGGGGGGTAGTTTCCCGTGGGGTAATTATCCGGGAGGTGATGGTCCAGGATGTTATTGTCTTGATACGCCTTTGAACAATCTACCCCTGAGGACAATTACCCCTTGAAAAAAAAAATCTGATTTCATTAAAACCAACTTATTATCAGGGTAGACTTCCCCTTTATTGCACAGGGGGATTGTCCTAGGGGGAATAATCAGGAGGTGGGGAAAGGTAACTGTCCTCGGGGGGAATTGTCCGTACGTCCGTCCTTCTTTCACGTTAACGCAATATTTTAATTATTGTTAGTGTGTATCACCATAGGAAGACAATCTGATTATATTTGGGAGAAACTAGGTCAAAGTTCGAAGGTCACAGAGGTCAACTAATGAAATTCCAGGTATTCTCCTGGTTAACGCGATATCTCAAGAAACGCTAAAGTTATGAGGCTCAAACTTGGTAATGATATGTAGCACCATGTGGAGACGACCTGATTAGATTTTAAAGTAGGCCTAACTATATTAAAGGTCAAAGGTCACGGAAGTTGACCTCTGAAATTCCAGTTACTAGTTTTGTAATTGCAAAATCTCTATAACCATTAAAAATATGAGCCTCAAACTTAGTGATAATATGTATTACATATAGCTCTGATTAGTCTCATTTGACAACGCCCCCTATCGTCAGAGTCCGGCAGCCTAACCGTGTGTTAACATATGGACTTTTACAACAACAACAAAATCGTTAAAAAATAATTTTTTGGTTAAACGAAAAGCACACCCACCCCGACGTACGTTGACACTAGCTCTTTCATTGGAACCCTCATGTCCCATTGACTTTTGAAAGTTCACCCACCGTAATTTGATCAAAATAGTTTGCCAGCTCGCCATTGCATATATAACGCATGTGTAACAAGTCAAACTTTGGACGCAATTTACCACGCGATTGTAAGATTATAGGTCAAGCACACGAAGGATAACAAGCATGAATTATCATAGATCATGCCCACTTCAGCCAACCCCCCCCCCCCCCACCTTAATTTTTCCATTTAGTATAAGCAAACATTTTGCCGAGGTAAACAAACACATGAATATTCATGACACACCATGGACTATTCGATTATTTACAGAGGGGTGCAATTGTGCACCATATCAAACTCCCCTACTTTCAGTCAAGTATTTCATTGTATTATGTAGTTGGTAGGTTTATTTTACTAACTGTTTAATTATCAGATATCAATGATAGTTTAAAGATATGGAAAAGGTTCTTGTAGTTTATATTTAGCAAAGCAATCTCACATACAAAATCACTATCAAGTGTCGGCTGCTCCGCCGATTGCCGTCTGCTATACGTTCAAGGCACATATTTATCTGTGGACTGTTTTGGAGACAGTTTACTCGCCATTGTAGATTTATGCTTAGCCATCTGACACACATACAATTACCACACACACGAACACTCTCACTTCCCCTCCCCAACACACCATTTCCGCACACCCGGTTCACACATACCCAATGGCACACCTTGTAACATAGTGGAACATTCTACGAAATTGACAATTTTCCTGCAAAATAGACCCCTTGAATCATGTAAGACGTATTTTACCCTATTCTGATGACATGAATGTAAGCCAAGATAACAATGGCTGCGTTTCCATACAGAAATAAAACTAGTTTGCAATTAGAAATAGTTAATTTTTCGATAATTTCACAAAATATATTTGCCGCCTCATACAATATGACGTCATTGACAGCTGATTGGCTATAGTTTGGTAGTGACGTCGAACTAGCTACGTTTGTGCTGGCTTTGGTCTAACGAGCGAAAACGAGACATCCGGAGCAATATGCCATATAGGAAGAGGATCTGATTTGGGGTTCAAAGGGCAAAGGTCGCAGACTGAGGTCAACTTCTGAAATTACATTTCTGAAATAACAGGTTTTAGCCTTGCCATTGCCATTTCTCAAGATACAAAAGAGATTTTTTCATTGTGATATGTCACAAATAATGCCATTTATTTCGTATACTGATTTTAGGGTGGAGGCATATAGGAGACGCAATCACATTTGCCTTGTTCCTTGATTTTTAACGCGTTGTTTCTGCGCCTGCTCTATTCACCTAGAGATCGCATGTCATTTACACGCAATGTACTAGGTTACTTCGATTTCCCGTGTTTGTGGTGTTTTTCTCTCCATATTTTTTGTTTGTTTTAATATTCTGGTAGATCAACGAGAAGATCCAAGTAATTGAAATGCAAATTTCCGTTTATTATACTCAGTTTTTCTAGGAAATATATTTCTGTGCCTGCTCAACACCACCACCACACTACCACAATCACCATCACCACTTAACCAGAGTATTTTACTATACTTTTACAATGGCATTGAGGTAACCATTGTAGGTTCTAATATTACTATCATAGGAAAATATGTAAAATACAATTTCTTGCCTAATTATAAACATAAAGTGGTCACATTCAAAGACTGGTGGAAACGTGATTCTCTCTATGATATTATGACAAACTATGTTTTTGGCAAGACATTGATCTACATTTGCCACTCTCCACCCAGGTGTTAAATGGGTACCCGGTAGGATGCGAAAGCTAATGTGCTTAGATTAGCAAGTGTGCGCTTGTAAAAAATGACGCCTGGCTGGAATGCTCTCCAGGGAGTGGAGAATGTGCATACATTGTGTGCGGGTAAGCCTGAATCCGATGACCGGGATAATAATATGATTGCAGGGCCCTCGGGGAGAACAGTATGAATACTGATGAGGCTACCCTGGGTAAACAAGACACATTATTATTATTATTATTATTATCATTCAACTTGCAAATTGCATTGTTCCGAATGTTTTTCATTTCAGAAAATAGATTTCTTAATATTCTTAATATGTTTTAAATATCTCCACAGTCAATATTCGTTTAGCAGAAATATCCTGTAAGATCACGTTGGAATAATATCCTATCATGTTAAAATCGTCTGCAAAGTTTAGACATAGTGAGTGATCTCACTTGCAGTGATAGAAAATGTAGATTGTGAAACCATTAATAAGAAATACAATTACAGGAAATATTTGAATATTTACTGCAGTAATTAGGGAAACCATCAATCATATAGCTCAATAGTGAAAGGAGTACAACAAGTCAATTTATAAAACAATGTCAGGTGTTCCTCTTTATCACCACTATCACCACCATCATCATCATTAAATTAATTAATAATATGGTCAAAGAGGATTGGTTAGATAAAGAATATATCATTTTCAATTTACTATCTATGGGAGGTACATACTTTTTTTTAAATATTTGCTATAATTATAGATGTTTCTTTAAGTAATTAATGTTATATTCAAAAAACATTGTTGTAACGTTGTAAGTACGTAAATTTCATTAAAACCGATTATTAGAAACCGCAATAGTATGTTATTTCGAGAGGAAATAAAAACAGGATGCATTCCCCCATATGTGAGCAACGAAGAGCCCGAAAATCCTTCTATTTGACAATCACTTTTGAATGTATTATCTATGGGAGGTTAATACGTTTTAAAATGTTTGCTATAATCAAATATTTGACTGACATGAGCGCTATACAAGAATCCACTATTATTATTATTATTTGTTATAATTTGATATTTGCTATGAATCAAATATTCATTGCTATAATTAAATATTCTATATAATGAGATGTTTGCTATAATTACATCTGTCATAATCTGCCAACTTTTTAATGATTTATATCGATTCAGTTCTCTCTATATATTTAACCTTCAAATACAAATAATTACAGCAGTGCCCAACAGCCAAAACCAACAGTTAGATATAATGACTCAGTTTGAATACGGCTCAGTATAATGGGCCATGCTCCAGATGCCATGTATAAACAAGCAGTAATAATAATGAAAGTGAGTAGCCTTTGTTTTCTTTCCTATTCGTGAGAGGCATTTGTTAGTTTCATTAAAAAATATGAATTGTGTTTGCACAATTTTAGTTTTTTTCTTTACAGGCATGCTTCAACACATTCATACTGATGTATAAGGAACTAACCATCATAATAGTCTAGTATACAGTATATTGACCCCTAAAAAGCTATTAACGTTGATAACAAACACCGTGAAGTAATATAATGATTATCAAAATTAATGAGTCTCCCCTCTCTCCCCTAGGTTACCAATTTGCATCAAATGAAACGCAAAGCTGCCATAACATAATTAACATCTCTGCAGTTTTTCATCAACTTTTTGTTTCACCTTGAGTAGTATTAGTACAATGAAGTCATTTCGTATCAACTAATTGCCCCCTTTGTGTGGTTATGACGCACCCTGGTGCACAATTCTTTACCTCAAATGCGCACAGTAAATAGGGTCAATAACTAGGTCTCTGGAGGGAAGTCAACCAATAAAGTTGTTCGATCTATACCATGCACTTTAATAATGATTGTTAGATCATTAACAAATGGTGTGAGCCGTGAAAGATATATTTTTATAAAATTGGGTGTAAATATTATGCACTAAAGGTAACCATGGTCGTCTTTTAAAGGAGGAGAAAAAGAAAAAAAAAATCTCGGTTTTAACTTTTAGTGTCAGGTGCCATACAGCCTAAGAAATAAATTTTGCAAATTTTACATCCCAAAACAGTATTCCTACAATATTAACATTCATTATTATGCAATTCCATTTGGCACAGCCGGGCATCATATGATTTGCATCAAATGAAAGAGGAGGATCTAAGCTTTACAAATATGTGTCATTTGTTAATTATAAGTTATGATAACACATCGATAATTCTCGGTTTCGTTTTGTCTGGGTCGCACTGTATAGTTCTAGGCCTATTCGTTTGACAAAGTGGTATGTTTTAGGCCTTGAAATTTAAGAGGAATACGTTCTTGTGAACGACATCCTCAAAACAGATGGTTCCTTTCTTCCATATTTTGAATTTCAACGTAGGTTTGACATACAAACAAACTTCCTCCAGTAATATATGGTCTTTGTAATGCAGTTCGGTCAGGCTTCAAACTGAGTACAGAATGTAGTTCCTGAGGTCATAAAACTTGTCATTCCCGAAGCCTTGCACCTTGTGGTGAAAACATATTTATCATTCTTTTCTAAAATACAATGTAAAAGAATGTCAAGCTCTCATAAAGTGGAAAAGTTTTTTAGATTTTCAAGATGAACTTTGGGATTCGTACTGTCTAATTCCATTTCAGTCAACAATAGATATCAACATGAGGTGGTTTCAAATCAAGATTTTAAATAGAAAAATTTATATCCGTGAAGAGGTTCATGTAATTGATAGTACTATATCATTATGAAGGACTTTGTTAAGATTTGGTGTAGGAGCTGAAAAAGTGTACTTTTTGTAATAGTAATGATAATGATGAAACTATCATACATGTGCTTTGCTTTTGTAACTATTATATTCAATTGAAGTATGGTCGAAATTTGACAACTGGATATTTCGTAATACGGGGTAAAGGATCATACTTACAAATAAAAAATAAATAAAAAAAGTTGGATTTTGCGGTAGCAATATTAATGCACTTAATAACTGTATTCTAATGGTTGTAAGACGAGAAATATTTTCAGCTAAATAACGGAATCAACTACTTTCATTCGATATTTCAGCTTAAGAAAGATATAGAGAGATGGAGAGGGCGAGAAGAAAAAAGATGGCGAGAAAGATAAAAAGAAAGAAAAGATAGACAAAGGAAAGACAAAAGAGAGAAGGGATACAGGCACAAAGACAGAGACAGCAAGGCGAAGAGGGTCGTAATTCTAAGATTTGAAATTAAAGCTATGTGTACTTTGAATTTGAGCATTGGATCAAATCAAATCAAATCAAACGGCTAGTGCCACATAACAAATCTGCATCTCTCCATATATAATCATATAGTACATTAAGCACCAAGTATTGCATTTTCTATTTTACGGACAATTTCTCTCACCGTACATTCGACGATCCGATAGGCTTTTGCTTTATTACCGGCGTCCATTTCATCACCATCCTAGAAAATATGACGCCATATCAATACTGCCGTCTAATTGGCTAGAAGTTAGATTGAGCCTGGAATCCAATCCTCACGACTGATCTTAAAGATAAAATCGAGTTCTGATAAAAATAAAAAAAACTGAATTCTCACAGAATCAAACAAAACTTACACTGAATGTTCAAGATTACAAATCCTGGCTGAGTAATGAGCAAAGAAAGACCACAGGAAATCAAGGTAAGTAGGCCCGACATCATTTGTGTAGCCCATATCCATCTTTTTGTGTACAATGCTTGATATTTTACCAAAACTGGGCCAAATTTATTATGATTTTGATGACTCCAGAACCTTGCAGTACACACCAATACTTACATGCTACATGATCAACTTTTTCTGATTCATTCCACACCTTTCTTTCACAAATGCAATCGCATGACCAGAACTCAACTTTATCTTTAAGCCCACCTCACACTATACGTTCCGACTACGATTCGATTGCGTGAGAATTTGAAATAACATTTGCTATGAAGATTCAAAAAGGTAAAATCTTAATGACCGAGGATATTATGAGTATTCATATTGTTAATCAAATAAAAAATGTCAAGGGATTTCGTGCTTCCCTGGAGGAGGAAATGCTAAATCTGTTCAGAATCGTAGTGATGCCAGACCTGTATTGCGATTGTTTACGATTTAAAACCGATGAATCTTAGTGAAATAATTAAACGCACTAGAATTATCATTGTAGGTATTCTTATCGTTATTTAGAACCTAAATCAAGATAATGATGTTGGTTGCGATTTCTATTATTGTCTGCGACTGGTCTGCGATTAGTCTGCGATTGTTTTGCGACTCACAGACTGACAAGAGTTGTTGACGTCATATCCTCTTTCACGCAATCGCAGAAGATATGAATAGACATAGAATGTGTTTAGAATCAGGTTCTCGGAGTGAGAGATGCCAAAAAGGTTTACATCCCGTGCACTTTCCAAATTTATAAAAGAGAGCGGTTTGATCGTATTTTCCCAACTTTGATAGCAAACTACCTAGATGACAGCAGAAAATCAGAGAAGTAGACTTGTGAAAAATTGAATGAAATCGGCCCCAAAAAAATAAAAAAAACTGGAAAGTTAAGAAGTTTGTCAAAGTTGTAATCACTACAAGTATGGGCTGAATCGGTAATGCCTCTGTGATGTAGAGGCGAACAACTTTCCCATTTGTTCCAACACACGGAATGGAGGTAATTGTCCTGAAGGTTATTGTTCCTGGAGGTAATGTTTCTGGAGGGAATTGTCCTGGAGGTAAATGTCCTGAAGGAAATTGTCCTGGAGGTGGTTGTCATGGAGGTAATTTTGCTTGAGTTAAATATACTCGAGGTAATTTTCCTTTGGGGTAGTTATATTTAGGGGTTATTGCCTGGGGGCATGGGCGTCAATCCGAATTAGACCGTGGGGGGGGGGGGGGACACAAGTTCAGTGAGGATTATGGGGGAGGGGGTTAGAGGACAGAGAATGCGGTGTTTGCAGGGTATGGTGTGGCATAAGAGCAGGCGTGGATCCAGGATTTCTTAGGGGGGGGGGCCCAAATTTAAAATTATGCGAGCCAATATTGGTACGTAATGATGACCAGCAGTGACGTAATAGGGGGGTGAGTGCAGGGAGGCGAATTTTTTTTCCGTACTCGAGAGGGCAAATACCCCATGTGCGCATGCGCGTGGACTTGTGATTTCTCTGCTACTTCCCATACGAAATGTACATGTATTCGCATCTACTGTGCACGATTCGCGTTCTACGAGTAAACGATGGCATAGTAGTCTTCAAACACAGACTCTGATTTGCCAGTTTGACAAAACAATTACGCATATATCGTGCGTAGCAATAGTACTAGTATTCAAGTCTGAGTAGTTGTATGATTCAGACATTTTAGTGCTTACAGAAATGCATCCCAAATTGAATAGCATGGTATAGTAGTCTGCAAGCACAGACGCTAATCGGACAGTTTGACAACATAGTGTCTTGAGTAGTGCTTTATATTCAAATATGTGTAGTTTTATGATTCAGACCCTACTGGTGCGTGTATTGGAAAGGCATCTCAACTTGCAGAGTGGTATAGTAGTCTGCAAGCACAGACGCTAATCTGACAGTTTGACAAAATAGTGTTATTCAAGTCTGAGTAGTTTTATGATTCAGACCCTACTGGTGCGTGTATTGGAAATGCACCTCAACTTATAGAGTGGCAAAGTAGTATGCAAGCACAGACTCTCCTTTGACAGTTTGACAGAATAATATAGGCCTATTGTGTATTGAGTAGTGCTTTTATTCAAGTTTTCGTAGTTTTCTGTGTTGTGCCACTGCTCTCTCACTCTCTCTCTCTCTCTCTCTCTCTTTCTCTCTCTCTAGCTCTCCCTCCAGTATGCTCGCACTCTCTGTATTACTTTTATTTATAATCATGGTCTGCTGAGAGCCAGAAGGATGTTAACTCTTAACACAACGAATGCCCTTCTGGCTCTGAACAAACGATAGTAGGCCTATATATGATAAACCCACAC